>JAREIK010016210.1:0-13323 GCA_029783825.1 Sapria himalayana | reverse complement strand
ATTTTTCATATACTGTTTTCCTGTTATACTTTTCATATTACTTTCTCGTGTCATTGACACTTTGCTTCTTGTACTTGTAACCGTATACTTTCATCACATAGCAGTGCTATGCTTCTCATATTATCTTCATTTCCTTTGCATATACCTGTCATTTCTTTTATGTTTCATGTCTGCATAAACCTTAGAAGCGGATACAGGAACTAACTGTTTGTACCCGAAGGTACTGTATATACCCGAAGGTATCATCACTGTACGATGGCAGTGACCTATGCCCGAATAATATTATACCCGAAGGTATCATCACTGTACGAGGCAGTGACCTATGCCCGAATAATATTATACCCGAAGGTATCATCACTGTACGAGACAGTGACCTATTCCATGAGGGCCCAGAGGCGCTGTGGTGACCCTTCGAGGCCACCTGATCCAAACGGGATCTATGTCATTGACCCAAACGGGGTCCCGATTTCCGAATATAACTGATATGCTGCAGACTTATTCTTCCTAATAGGCATGCCTATCTATCCCTCTACTAGGTTCTAAGCAGACAATCCATATGTATTTCATGTTCAGTACATATCTCATATTACCGAATCATTATTATCATTCGGTAATCATATATGAGATATATATACCATCATTTATTCTTATCTTTGCATTTTTCATATCTCATATCTCTCTTTACACATTTACATATAACTGATCATATATTTATGTCATATTCTATACTTGTCATATACCCATGATTATATATGTTCCATACATATAATTTACACAGGCATATGCAATATATACTATCATTACTTTAATCTGCATTCGTTTTCATATCTGTAGCTTCATATTACGGTTCTCCTATTCTTTCTTTACAATACATGTATATCATTTCATATATGTCTACTTCATATCGCATTTCATTCATGTTTTAGCTATTCATATTTCATCTCTTCACTCTTGTATTCATATCATGTTCTATCATATTTTTATCGCATATATTAGCCTATAACATTTGCATAGAACCTATCATCATGCATACATTTACTCATTCTTATATACATGCCTATCATTCGTGTACAAGTACTCATTCCTGTTAACATCTTATATCTTGTTAACTTATATTTTCATGTACTTTATTAGATTGTCATATTTTATGACATATACCCATACATTTCTATACTTGCACGTTTTACTTGTACTTTATTAGACCGTCTTAACTCCCATAGGAGTTACAGAACTTATACCTATACGGAGGTACTTATACACGTACTTATACTTTTATCTATCTTATACTTGTATCTAACTTATATTATGCATGATATACCATGATTATCATATCTGCTTACTGTTTCTCCTTATTTCTGGATCTAATATGAGTTTCCCTTTTATCATACTATGTATGGCTGTATTCTTGACTCAATGGGCTTTCCATAGAGTCCAAGAACACCCGAATCGGAGTTCGGACGAAGGAGTTATGACCTTCCGAAGTTGGAGGTCAAACGTAATCAAATCCTGAACTGGACGAGCTGCACTGAAGTGACGAGCTCATTTTAACACCTTGGTTTGACATCTAATATCCTCCTCAGGCATATGAATGTATTCTTGACTCAATGGGCTTTCCATAGAGTCCAAGAACACCCGAATCGGAGTTCGAACGAAGGAGATATGACCTTCCGAAGTTGGAGGTCAAACGTAATCAATCCTGAACTGGACCTGCACTGAAGTGACGAGCTCATTTTAAACAACCTTGGTTTGACATCTAATATCCTCCTCGGCATATGAATGTATTCTTGACTCAAGGGCTTTCCATAGAGTCCAAGAACACCCAAATCGGAGTTCAAATGAAGGAGATATGACCTTCCGAAGTTGGAGGTCATGCGCAGTCAGTCTTGAAGAGCTGACTTGGACTACAGAGCTGCACTAAAGTGACGAGCTCAGTCTAACACCTTGTTCTGACATCTAATATCTTCCTTAGGTTATGGATGAATTCTTGACTCAATGGGCTTTTCATAGAGTCCAAGAACACCCGAATCGGAGTTCAAACGAAGGAGATATGACCTTCCGAAGTTGTGAGGTCAACGTAATCAAATCCTAAACTGGACGAGCTGCACTGAAGTGACGAGCTCATTTAACACCTTGGTTTGACATCTATATCCTCCTCAGGAGAATGTATTCTTGACTCAATGGCTTTCCATAGAGTCCAAGAACACCCGAATCGGAGTTCAAACGAAGGAGATATGACCGTCCGAAGTTGGAGGTCAAACGTAATCAAATCCTGAACTGGACGAGCTGCACTGAAGTGACGAGCTCATTTTAACACCTTGGTTTGACATCTAATATCCTCCTCAGGCATATGAATGTATTCTTGACTCAATGGGCTTTCCATAGAGTCCAAGAACACCCGAATCGGAGTTCAAACGAAGGAGATATGACCTTCCGAAGTTGGAGGTCAAACGTAATCAAATCCTGAACTGGACGAGCTGCACTGAAGTGACGAGCTCATTTTAACACCTTGGTTTGACATCTAATATCCTCCATAGGCATATGAATGTATTCTTGACTCAATGGGCTTTCCATAGAGTCCAAGAACACCCGAATCGGAGTTCAAACGAAGGAGATATGACCTTCCGAAGTTGGAGGTCTTGCGCAGCCAGTCTTGACGAGCTGGCCACTGTTGGGCGATCACTGTTCACTGACGACCCCTTGTTTGACGACCCCTGTTGGACGACCACTGTTGGACGACCACTGTTCACTGACGACCCCTTGTTTGACGACCCCTGTTGGACGACCACTCACCCATTTGACTGTTCAGAATAAAAAGACCATAACTTGGTCTACAGGGGTCCGAATTGAGAAATTCAAAAGCCTAACATCAAGTTCATTGATGTGGCTACAATTTCACAGAAGGACTTACTGCCAAATTCTCCTTATTTCTGACCCAAAAACTCGTTCTAAGATCCGGCTACTGCATATGGTCGACAATAGGGCATTTTCTGGATTCAACTTGCAACTAGACCCTTCTCATACACATATTTTGGAGCCTTAAAGCTCTTCTTAACTCAACCCTATAAGAAATGAGTTTGGGAGTTTCCAAACCCAAACCATACACAAAACAAGGGTTTCAAACCATGTATCTAAACGTTCTAGACCAAAACTAGATTTCCATACTCCCATAGTTTTCAGACAAAACTATATTCATAGTTCCATACAAACACCCATATTTAATAATTCCATACACCCAAGACATGTATCCGTACACACCTAGTTTACATACACATATTCATGGTTCCATACTTTTCTATACCAAATCATAGTTCCATACGACCCAAGACATGTGTATTCATACAATATTCACAGTTCCATACCTGTGATCTTCTTCTTCTTCTTCTTCTTCCTTTCTTTTCTCTTCTTCTTCTTCTTCTTCTTCTTCTTCTTCCTTTCTCTTCTCTCTCTCTTAACCGTTTTTGCTCTCCCTCTCTTTCTCCCAAGACCAAAATAAGATATTTATTTTTGGTCTTATCTTTATTTGATCTTATCCCCTTTTTATTTCACTTTGCAAGGAGGAAACTTCCTCCCTCTTTCCTCCAAGCCACTTGTCTCTTCCATATTTTTCTTCCTTATGTTATTCTAATATCTTTCTTATATTATTCTTTGGTCCTCCAACTCTCTTTTACTTTTAATTTAACTTATGCATATTCCTACTTTGGCATATGAACTTATTATATTATGACCCTTGGGTCATGAATTGGTAATTTATTAATTTACCCTTAATTTCAAGTTCTTGCTTATTTTATTTTATCTTTATTTTATTCCGGATAAATATACTTTTACTTTTATTATACCCTAAACAGGTCCGAAAACTGCTAGGGTATATTTTGGGGTGTTACATAACGACCCCCGAGCTCGGCCCAACCCGGTTGACGGATCCGAACCGGATCCAGAGTGACACTCGATCGAAGCCATTAATAAAATTCATTTATCAAATACATTTCATTAATATAAACGTTTTCGTTCTCAAATCTTTGCAGAAGCGTTTTCAGTTTGGAGCAAACCCATAAACATTTACAAATTCCATGCAATTCCTTTACAAAATATGCATTTAACCAAAAATGGCATTTTATACCGTTTACATCATAATATCCAAAATCGTATTTAGATATAGGTACAAAAATAATTTCGGAGTTGAACTCCTTTTGTTTACAAAACAATGTCGTGCTCAAAATGGTGAGGATGCATGTGATGGAGCATACTCCGTGAACTTTCTTGATAACTCTGAGCTCCTCGACCTTGGGTCCACTTTCAATCACTATCTATCACTCGGTACCTGTGCATTGATTTAAAAACAATACGCTAAGCATTTTCATGCTTAGTGGTTTTATACAGTTCTCTATTCCATTTCAGTTCAATACGAATCATGCATTTATCAAAATAATGATTTTTACAATGTTTATGTGTAATGTAAAAGATACTTATACAAATACACTTTTTAATATCATTTGTCGCTTTTCGGTTTGCGATTTCACATATGACTATAGAGTCAACATTCACGACAGATTCAGTTGGTGAATTCTATCATGTTTGTCATTCAGTAGTAATGTTATTTCACATTCAATATTACAATCTCACATATAACTATAGAGTCAACATTCACGACAGATTTAGTTGGTGAATCATGTCATGTTTGTCATTCAGTAGCAATGTAATTTCACATTAATTATTACAATCTCACATTGGACTATAGAAATTAACATTCACGACGGAGTCAGTTGGTGAATCCCACCATGTTTGTCATTCAGTAGTAATGTGATTTCACATTGAACAAATGCGGTTACTTTCATGACGAATTCAGTTGGTGAACCCCGTCATGTTGGTCATTCAATAATACAGTTCAAATCAATTTACTCATATGCAATAAATTCACTTATAGTTCAAATACATGCGCACATGCAGATATTTAACAAATATTTCAAATACTAATGTAACGCCCCGTCCCGAGAGGGTGTACGGTATGTGTAACCGTATGTGCACCAAGGGCTTCCTTAATTATTTTAGTGCCATAATAGAATTTTTGAAAGTTGTTTTAAGGGTGAAATTATAAAGTTTTCAAAGAATTGTGGCACTTTTGCAATTAAGGAAAGTGGATGGGTGAAATTCCAATTATGGAATTTTAAAAGGATAATAATAATAATAAATTACCAAAATGGTTCAGGGAAGCCTAGAAAATTCTCTAGATCTCGGATGACGAAACGGACTGCGCCATTAAATTCGTCTCGCGAAATCTAGTGACCCAGAAAATTTTGTTAATTCTGAGACAGTTAGAATATTTTACGAATTTCTGGGTGATAGTCGCCAGGGACTTCAGGGCTGAGATTTTTACAAAAATCTCGGAAGTCAGGAAATTGACTTGAGTTAAGTTCATTTAAAATAATTGAAGTGAAAAGAAATAAAATTTTTCGGGACAGAAACGGACCCGAATGAGGTAATAGAAATCGTATATGAAAAAAAAATAATAATTAGAAGAAAAAAAAACGAAAATAAAAAAAGAATAAAAATCAAACTGCAGGGGAGATGGATCACGTCGAGAGGAGAGAGAGAGAGTAAGAGACGATTTTTTTTATTTTCTTCTCTTTGTTTCTTTCTCAGATTTACGGAAATCGGACTGTAGGCTTTTATCGAAGCAGAAAGCAAAGTTGGACTACGTGAAGAGAGCTACGCATAGGTACCAATATCTTAGCCTTTTGTCAAACTTTAAAAGGTAGAAATTTTCCTACTTGTGTTATTTCGAGCCTAAATGCTATGTAATGGCTTGAAATTTTCTTAGAGGCCGTGAAAGGTCGTAAACTTCAGTCCCAAAATTTTTAGACTGAGTTTAGGAATTTTTAGGAATTTTTGGGACTGTGTTCGGACAGTCAGGGCTGAATTTCGGGACTGTTTTCGGACAGTTCGGATTGAAATTTCAGGATTGTAGTCGGACAAGTCGGACATAATTTTCAGAAATGTTTCGGGTATTTTTAGACTCTATGGAAAGTCCCTTGAGTCAAAAGTTGCTAAAACAGATAGTTTTTATGGGGCATTTAATGTGTAGGGACATTTTGGTCAATTTCACATCATATTATCGATGTCCTTATCGAATGGGACTAGCACGTAAAGTTTTGTTAGAATCGAAGTTCGTTCGATATAGTCACTTTGAAAGCCCTGTGTATGTTTTATGGTTAAAACGTTGAACTGAGGGCATTTTCGTACTTTGTATGGATTGTGTAGGCGATTTGAGCATCCGACGAGAATCTAGAGTGCTTGACAAGATTTGAAAGAAATTAGTCGAGAAAAAGGTGAGTACTCAAAATCCTTTTCTAAAACGAAAGTGTTTAAATTACAAGTTTGTAAAGTGCTTTGAAAATATAAATTTATAAAGCATTTTTTTTACCTCCCACTTGTTATACTCAGCAGAAAAGTTCGATTTCAGTATTTAAGAAACAGTTTGGCCTGGTTTAGCAAAACCCCTAGATGGCACAGCTCAGTTTCCGGTCAGATGTATTTCGGATTGTGCATGGCAAGGTTATGGGATATTATGACTAACTATATTGCCTGGTCGGCAATTGGGGGTTAGATCTAGTATATATTTATATAGTGAGTCGCCCTCTGCACATTCGGGGTATATAGTTAGCGCGCTGACTTAGTACATGGCGATGAGGTGTTGGTTCCGAGGTTCCATCACCGGGCATTTTGGTTCCGAGGTTCCATTATGTTTATAGAGATCCCGCCGTGTTCACCGGACCATCTTAGCCGGGTAGTGTTCCGAGGTTCACTACCGATGTCAGGTTCCGAGGTTCCGTGGCATCACGTCTAGGGTATTTCAGAAATGGGCCACAGTGGTTGGTACTTGATTTCCAGTATAGCACTTTCAGATATTAACCACCACTGAAACAGTTTTCAGCAGCATAAATAGTTTTCAGAATAGTTTTCAGCTAGCAGAAATAGTTTTCAGAACAGTTTTCAGCAGCAGAAATAGTTTTCAGCACAGTTTTCAGAAATGGTTTTCATAGCAAAAACTCAGTTTTCTCATAAACAGTTTTACAACCATTTCTGTACAGATTTTCATATTGGGAGGTACAAACAGCAGACAACAACATTTAGAACTTATAGTACTCACTGAGCCCGTTTGGCTCACAGTTTTCTGTTTTTAAATAATTTTTCAGGTGCAGGTGCTGAAGCCGAAAGACCTTTCCAGGATCCTCAGTCCTAGACGCTGTGTTGTGATTATATATAAGATAAGGTGTAAATTAAAATAGTAAAAGTTAAAATGTGGCATTTTGTATATGTAAATATCTTTTGTAAAATATGCATGCATGGTTTTGAGAAAAACAGGTTGCGATAAAATTATGTTGGATTGATCCTTATCTTATATTTTGATGAGGACCAGAGGTCCTTTATTGTTGTAGTTGGACATTTGGAAAACATTGGGAGTGTATTTTTTTTATACAGGTGATTTTGTATTTTGGGCTTGACCACCGTGCAGTCGTTATGCTGCCGGATTTTCGTTAAATCTAAAGGTGTGATTTTGATAGAAAAGTGAAAAATTTTATAACCCACGTTTTCCAAATACAGTTTCAGCAGTTTTAACGGCTTAGCTTCATGGTAACTTGTCAGTCGAGCGAGCTTGGCTGGGAGGTTACTGTGGAGTTGCCGGCAGATTTCCTGTCACTAGGAAGGGGGTCTGTCAAGTTGGTATCAGAGCAGTTTTAGGCGATAGTTCGCCTGTTTTTCGCACGTTTTCCACAGTATTTCCTATAGAATTGTTTTTATAATAATGATTTCCTATTGCAACCTATATTGTTTTGCTAAATCCTTGCATGCATCAAATATTGAAAAGTGTCACTGAATCTTTTAACTTGAAATTCACAGCATTATGTCTGGACGAGGTCGTAGAGGTCGATCTAGGACTTCCGCACCGGAGGCACCACCAGAGAGATATGTCGAGCACACCCCTAGATCGGAAAATGCTTCAATGAATCAGCCCCCAGCAGAACCATCGAGGGCCGCAGACCCAGGTGGCGGTACCTTGACGATGGATCAGGTTATACAGATTGTTACAGCAGCTACCCGTCAGGCACGGGAGCCTCCAGAAGAGCAGAGGGGCATGATAGAACGCGCTCTAAATTAGGGGCTAAAACTTATGATGGTACCGGCGACCCAGAGGCAGCGTACTTATGGTTAGATAGGGTTAGCTGTTCTAGCTATTATATGGTGACGTAGACATGAGGTCTTTCCACCATAATTACCGGAAAAAGGTGACGTGGACACGAGGTCCTTCCACCGGCACGGTAGAGACACAGGTTTCCCGTGTTTACTAGGATACAACAAAAGCAAAGCAAGCAGCAATTTTATGAAAAGTTTGAGGCTGCACTAAAGGTAGAAAGGACTAGTTTAGTTCTAACTCAGGGGCGGCCAGACAGTAAGAGAGGTGCTCCCAGCACTAGTCAGCCAGACCCCAGTCAGTCTAGTAGAAAGAAAGGAAAGAAGTGGACTGGCGGTAGAGGCTCAGGACGAGGAGCAGCATCTAGCCAGGGATCCGTTCGATCACCAGCAGCCCCAGGAGGTGGTAGATCTTCAGGATCATCTTTTCCATTGTGCCCTACATGTCAGAGGAGGCATCTCGGAGAGTGCAGGATGAATATGACAGGATGTTTCCATTGCGGGCAGGAAGGTCACTTTATCCGAGACTGTCCACAGTTAGTAGCTGCAGAGACCTCTGAGGTAGGTACAGTAGCATCTACCCCTAGGCACCAGCGGTCCCAGTCAGGCTGGTAGGGGTGGTTCAGGCAGAGGTGGCAGTACAACACCTGGTAGAGGTCGCGGTAGGGGTGCAGGAGGCAGAGGCAGTACCCCGATTAGCCAGATTCAGAGTGGTACTCGTACTCAGGCTCGGGTATTTACAGTCACACAGCAGGAGGCAGATGCATCACCAGACGTGATTACTGGTATGATTTCAGTTTACGATCATGATGCATATGCATTGGTGGACCCAGGAGCCACTCATTCATTTATTTCAGTACCATTCACTGAGAGGCACCAGATAGAGTCCCAGCCTATAGATGGTCGTATGGTGGTTTCCGTACCCAATGGGGATACTATGATATCCGAAAGGATAGTTCCAGGTAGCAGATTGGTGATCCAGAATAAGGATTTTCCAGCAGACTTGATAGTGTTAGGTATCCATGATTTCGATATAATCTTGGGTATGGACTGGTTATCCAGGCATAGAGCCACCTTAGATTGCTATAAGAAAGAAGTAAGATTGGTTCGACCAGAGGAACCAGGCGTGATATTTCGGGGAATCAGAAGAGAGATCGCCCCTAGTCTCATTAATGCCATGACCGCCTCGAAAATGCTTCGGAAAGGTTGCCAGGGTTATTTGGCATTTGTAGTGGATAGGAGACAAGAGGGGACACGGCTGGAAGACATCCCCATAGTCAAAGAGTTCCCAGATGTCTTTCCAGATGATATTTCAGGTTTACCCCCGGATAGAGAAATTGAGTTCGTTATTGAACTGATTCCAGGGACCGAGCCGATATCCATTCCTCCATACAGAATGGCGCCAGCAGAGTTGAAAGAATTGAAGGCACAATTGGAGGAATTGCTAAGCAAGGGCTTCATCCGACCTAGTACCTCACCGTGGGGAGCTCCAGTTCTCTTCGTAAAGAAGAAAGATGGAAGCTTACGGTTGTGTATAGACTATAGACAGCTGAATCGGGCGACAATACGCAACCAGTATCCGCTTCCTCGTATAGATGAGCTATTTGACCAATTGCATGGATCTCGGGTATATTCTAAGATTGACCTAAGGTCAGGCTACCATCAGTTGAGGGTCCGGGAGAATGATGTTTCTAAGACTGCCTTCAGGACGAGATACGGTCACTACGAGTTCCTAGTGATGCCATTCGGATTGACTAATGCCCCAGCTGCGTTCATGGATTTGATGAACAGGGTATTCAGTCCGTATTTAGATAAGTTTGTGATCGTATTCATTGATGACATTCTAGTGTACTCAGGCAGTTCAGAGGAACATGCAGAGCATCTCCGGACAGTATTGCAGATTCTTAGAGAGCGTCAGTTATACGCTAAGTTTAGTAAGTGCCAGTTTTGGTTGGACAAAGTAGCTTTCTTGGGTCATGTCATTTCGGCAGAAGGTATTAGTGTGGATCCTCAGAAGATCGAAGCTATAGTGAACTGGAAGCCGCCCACAAATGTTTCTGAAGTTCGCAGTTTCCTTGGATTGGCAGGTTATTACAGGAAATTTGTTGAGGGATTTTCGAAGATAGCAACCCCGTTGACCAATCTATTGAAAAAGGATCAGAAATTCGAGTGGTCAGATACCTGCCAGCATAGTTTTGAGGAGCTGAGACAGAGATTGACGACAGCTCCAGTATTAGCACTACCGTCAGGAAAGGACGGTTATGTGGTATATAGTGATGCCTCCAGACAAGGGTTAGGGTGTGTTTTGATGCAGGATGGTAGAGTGATAGCTTATGCTTCCCGTCAGTTAAAGAAGCACGAGCAGAACTACCCGACCCATGATTTAGAACTAGCAGCAGTGGTTTTCGCTCTAAAGATCTGGAGACATTATCTATACGGTGTTCCCTGTCAGATATTCACCGATCATAAGAGCCTGCAGTATATCTTCACTCAGAAAGAGCTTAACTTAAGGCAGCGCCGGTGGTTGGAGTTGATTAAGGATTATGATTGCACGATAGAGTACCATCCGGGGAAGGCCAATGTAGTGGCTGATGCCTTAAGCCGGAAACCGGAGGGTTCCTATGCTTATCTGCAGACAGTATATCTCCCATTGTTGATAGAGTTGAGATCTTTGGGAGTTCAGTTGCAGGTAGCTGATACAGGGACACTGTTGGCATCATTTTATGTTCGTCCTCTTCTCGTGGATCAGATCAAGGAAGGTCAGAAGCAGGTTTCAGAGATGATTAAGTTGAGGGCAGAGATTGAGGGTGGTAGGAAACCAGAGTTCCAGATCAGAGACGATGGCGTAATAGTTAGAGGGAGTCGAATGTGTGTACCTGAAATAGGTGAACTAAAAAGGGAAATCATGGAAGAGGCTCACTCTTCAGCATATGCCATGCACCCTGGTAGCACCAAGATGTATCATACTCTGAGGGAGCATTATTGGTGGAAGGGCATGAAAAAGGAAATTGCAGATTTCGTATCCAGATGCCTAACCTGTCAGCAGGTAAAGGCAGAGCACCAGAAGCCCGCAGGAAAGATACAGCCCCTTCCGATTCCTGTATGGAAGTGGGATAAGATTACTATGGATTTTGTTACCGGGCTTCCGAGAACTCGGAGACAACACGATGCCATATGGGTGATAGTGGATAGACTAACGAAATCAGCGCATTTTCTCCCAGTTAGCAATGATGACCCGTTGGACAAGTTGGCCCAATTATATGTGGAGGAGATAGTTAGATTACATGGTGTTCCTATATCGATAGTCTCAGACCGAGACCCCAGATTCACATCCAGATTTTGGTCCAGTTTACAGGATGCCATGGGGACTCGATTGCACTTTAGCACAGCTTTCCATCCTCAGACTGATGGTCAGTCAGAGAGAACTATTCAGACGCTAGAGGATATGCTTAGAGCATGCGTGATAGAGTTTAAGGGAAGCTGGGATACGCATTTATCTCTGATGGAGTTCGCCTACAACAACAGTTATCAATCCAGCATAGGCATGGCTCCATTTGAAGCATTGTATGGCCGGAAGTGTCGTACTCCCGTATGCTGGGATGAAGTAGGAGAGAGGAGACTGATAGGCCCAGAGTTAGTACAGATTACCTTAGATAAGATCCAGATTGTCCGAGACAGACTCAAGATAGCCAGGGACAGACAGAAAAGTTATGCGGACAAACGCCGTAGGGATCTACAGTTTAAGGTGGGCGATAGGGTCTTCCTCAAAGTTTCCCCTTGGAAAGGTGTCCTCAGATTTGGAAGACGCGGAAAGCTGAGGCCCAGATACATAGGGCCATATGAGATTATTGCCAGAGTGGGACCAGTAGCATATAGATTAGACCTTCCTCCAGAGTTGTCTAAGGTTCATAATGTGTTTCATGTATCCATGCTCCGCAAGTACATTCCAGATCCCTCCCATGTACTCAGAGATCAGCCAGTAGAACTAAAGGATAATTTGACCTATAAGGAGCAGCCAATGCAGATAGTAGATCGCAGAGAGCAGATTTTGCGGAATAAGGTCATTCCGTTAGTCAAAGTTTTATGGGGGAATCATGGGATTAAGGAGGCTACGTGGGAGTCAGAGGCTCAGATGCGCAGTCAATATCCTCAGTTGTTTTCAGATTAAGGTATCCTCTTTATGTTAGTTTTGTTCATTTCGAGGACGAAATGTTCTAAAGGAGGGAGGATTTGTAACGCCCCGTCCCGAGAGGGTGTACGGTATGTGTAACCGTATGTGCACCAAGGGCTTCCTTAATTATTTTAGTGCCATAATAGAATTTTTGAAAGTTGTTTTAAGGGTGAAATTATAAAGTTTTCAAAGAATTGTGGCACTTTTGCAATTAAGGAAAGTGGATGGGTGAAATTCCAATTATGGAATTTTAAAAGGATAATAATAATAATAAATTACCATAATGGTTCAGGGAAGCCTAGAAAATTCTCTAGATCTCGGATGACGAAACGGACTGCGCCGTTAAATTCGTCTCGCGAAATCTAGTGACCCAGAAAAATTTCGTTGAATTCTGAGACAGTCAGAATATTTTACGAATTTCTGGGTGATAAGTCGCCAGGGACTTCAGGGGCGAGATTTTACAAAAATCTCGGAAGTCGGGAAGTGGCTTGAGTTAAAGTTCATTTAAAATAATTGAAGTGAAAAGAAATAAAAATTTTCGGGACAGAAACGGACCCGAATGAGGTAATAGAAATCGTATATGAAAAAATAATAATAAGAATAATAATTAGAAAAAAAAAAACGAAAATAAAAAAAAGAATAAAAATCAAACTGCAGGGGAGATGGATCACGTCTTATCGGAGCAGAAGGCAAAGTTGGACTACGCGAAGAGAGCTACGCATAGGTACCAATATCTTAACCTTTTGTCAAACTTTAAAAGGTAGAAAATTTGTCTACTTGTATTATTTCGAGCCTAAATGCTATATAATGGCTTGAAATTTTCTTAGAGACCGTAAAATGTCGTAAACTTCAGTCCCAAAATTTTTAAACTGAGTTTAGGAATTTTTAGGAATTTTTGGGACTGTGTTCGGACAGTCATGGCTGAATTTTGGGACTGTTTTTCGGACAGTTCAGGTTGAAATTTC
>JAREIK010016209.1:0-13424 GCA_029783825.1 Sapria himalayana | reverse complement strand
AAATGAGAGGATATTGGGTGGCTAAAAATCTAGAAGATTGGATCTTATTGGTAAGATTCTATGGGAAGAAGATATGCACTATGATGAATATGGAATGACATCTATCTATAGAAGCCCAGTTGGAAAAGAAAATATTATGCTCCTTGAATAAGGAAGGTGGTGACAAGCATATAAAATGGTTTTGGAAAAATGTAGATTTGGCCAATATAAAGATTCTCAACTTTGTGCTTAAAAAGGGGCGGTAGAAGACCTTTGAAGATGATCGATTAAGTACACAAGGAGGACTTCTAGAGGAGCTATCTTTGAGAAAGAATAGCTGCAAGTACTGCACGAGACCTTGATGGTGAGCAGTACACTTACTTTGCTTGGGTTGAAGTGATTGGGCGCTAATGAACCCAGATGCGTATGGGAAACAATGTGAGCTTATTTCAATGTTTCTCTATGGATAGTTAGGAGAAGACGATTGTGCAAAAGGGGGAGCCTTGTCTCACTTAAGTCCAATGTAACCTAATTGATATATAAGGAAACACCTTACATCTGAGTTCAGCTCCGTGGATGTAGGCAATTGCTGAACCGCGTTACCAAACATGCCCCTCCATGGTGTGTGTGTGTGTGTGTGCATAATCCTTCCTATCTTCTAACTTCGTACACAAATTAACTCTACACACTACACATCATAAAAGAGTTTATTGCTACACACATGACAATGCCTCACAGTGATGCAAACATCTCTTGAATCATAATCATAACAAACAATCATTAATTTTTCAATTGGTATTAGAGCGAGTCACTCTAAGATACTAAGTGGATCCCAAAATGTTATGAATTACTTCTATGTTGCCAGATGGATCTCCTAAAAAAGGCGGTCGGTTGTTTGTCCTCCTTTGTTAGACGGGACCAACTATGGGTACTGGAAAGCTCACATGCTTACATTCATCATGTCTATGGACGAAACTTGCCTGGAAAGCAGTCTTGACGGCTGGACCCCTCCATTGAGAAAGATGAATCAAGCAAAGAAGTGCACAAAGCGAACTTAACAAGACAGTAGAGGAAGACAAGCAGTCTTCCAACAATTGGAAGGCTCTCAATGCCATCTTCAATGGGGTAAGTCCACACAATTCAAAATCATTTTGGCCACTGAGTTAGCCAAGATGCGTGGGACATACTAGTCGAGTTTGAGGGAACCACTACTGTGTGCAAATCACGAATAGAGTTGCTAATCTCTAAATTCGAGAATCTTCGAGTGGAGGAAAAATGAGACGAATGGGCAGTAATGCAGAATAAGCGATATCTCAAATGAATCGTTTATCTCGTGAGAAAAGATTCCTAAAGAAAAGCTCATAAGAAAGGTGTTGAGAACTCTACCATAGAGGTTCACGTATAAGGCGGCTGCTATTAGAGAAGCAAAGAACCTTGAAACCATGAAGCTTGAGGAACTGATTGGCTATCTTCGTACCTTTGAAATGGAGCTTGAAGAAGATAAGAAACAGAGGAAGAGAACGGTGGCTTTCTAGGTTGAACCACAATAGGTTAAGGAAGAAGAAGGAGATGATCTTGCTAAATCCATGGCTCTCTTAACGAATAACTTCAACCAAGTGGCCAGAAAAAGGAACAAGAGATTGAAAGGTACCAACCCAAAAACATGAATTTTGCTTCTAATCCTTCCATAGTTCCTTTAAAGTGAACAGGTTTTTGGAGTCAACACTAAGCTGACAAACAAAATTAAAGGAATTCAGTGCAGGAATGTGAGGGGTATGGTCATATCTAGACAAAATGTGCTAACACCCGTAAGAAAAAAAGTCATACATAGCGACCTGGAGTGATGAAGAGTTTGAGGAACAGAGGAGCATTTCAATGAAGTTATGGTCTTGGTCAGTTTATCCACAACAAAAGATTCTCCTGCATACCTGATACATCATTGCTTGAGGCAGATGTTGAAGCAGAAGCTGAAAACAGTGATTATGAAGAAATTTCGATGAAGAGATGGTCTACTCCTATAAGGTCATGTATGAGAAACTGGTAGAGACACTTAATGAGAACTAGGATATGTGTAAGCAAGTTTCCCAACTGTGCAATGAGAAAGAGGAACTTGTCAAATAGAACAATATGCTTCGGGACAAGGTATGCCACCAAGAAGAAACTCTGCACAAACTAGAGCAGATAAAGAAGACTGTGCACATGTTGAATTTAGGCACCATGGCCCCAGATTAGATTATGGAAATGGGAAAAAGGACTAAAGATCATGGAGGACTAGGGTTCAAGGGAGAAAACTTGGGAACCAACTCTCTAACTCCAATAGAAGTAATTCAGAAAGCTAAAAATCACTATTATAGGAGGAAGACGCCTTTACCAGCACTCAGGTGCTATTACTGTAAAAAATTAGGGCACATCTGGAAGGAATGCTCTCACTAAAGGAAGTTGTTTAGTCACCAACAACTCAAAATCATGTGTCCTGGAAGGAAAAAGGTCATCAAACAATTGTCATATGTTGATTTTTTCAAGAACTTGCTGCGCTACCTTGATGGACAATTAAGATATTTGTCATAGGAGACTAGATCACATAAGTCCTAGAAGCCTAAATGAGACTATTGCAGCCGATGCTGTTATGGGAATTCCTAAGATAAAAGCTGACCTTGGAAACATATGTGGCTCATGTCAATTGGGAAGCAAGTTCGAATACCGCCACAAGGTGATGCAACATCCTTCTACCACAAGGGTTCTAGAACTCCTTCACATGGACCTAATGGGACCAATGCAAGTTGAAAGTTAGGGGGGAAAAGGTATGTGTTTGTATGTGTTGATGACTACTCAAGATTCTTGTGGGTAAGCTTTCTTAGAGAGAAATCTAACACATTTAATGCATTTAAGATATTGTTTCTAAAGTTGATGTGTGAAAAAAACAGACAACTCAAGAAGGCTATTAGGATAAGGAGTGATCATGGGAAGGAGTTTGAAAACTCTCACTTCACCAAGTTTTGCAATAACATGGGATAGACCATGAATTTTCTACTCCTAAGGCACCTCAACAGAATCAGTTGGAAGAAGGGACTAACAAAGCACTACGAGAAATGACTCGGATTATGCTCAAAGCAAAAAATGTTCTAGTAAAGCTTTAGGCTGAACCTTAAACACAACATGTTATACTTTGAACGGGGTCTACCTTCACCCAAGAACAACTATGACACCTTATGAAATTTGAAGAGGTAAGAAACCCAACCTAAAGTACTTTCATGAGTTTGGTAGTACCTGTTTTATTCTTGATGACATGGAGCAAAGGAGTAAATTCGATGTCAAAAGCAATGAAGACATATTTCTAAGATATTCCCTAAATAGTCAAACCTATAGAGCTTACAACAAAAGGACCAACGCAATCATTGAATCCTTTAATGTGGTGGTTGATGAACAGGGATCAAAATCTACTCTAACAAGGTCAAACAATTCCGATGTTGAATTCTGCATACTCAATAGGTACAAAAAAAATAGTAACAATGCCTCAGGAGATGCTCCATCACCCAGTAGCAACACCAGCCCTGTTGTAGAAGATGATCTAACATCTAGTGACTCATCCCTCCAACTGTGAAGCCCGGGAAAAACGTTTTTTTTTTTTAAATGAGCGAATCGGTAATTCTTGTCGGGACAGTACAGGCAAAACCCTAGAAATTTCTCTAGATCTTGGATGATGAAATGGATCACGCCGTTAGAATCATCTTGCAAAATCTAGTTGAACCAGACAAACTGTATCGAATTCCGAGATAGTCGTTTTTCATTCATTTCGAGACGGAATGGGCCAACCATGGGGTGCCATGTGGCACTTGCATGGGAGACACTTGGCACATGGGTGGGCCAAGTGTCATGCCCTTGTGAATGCATGCATTATAGTGGGATGAGTTTTGGCATGAGTGACACATGCCTTAACTTAGGCCATGTGTCATGCATGTTTGAGAACATGTCTAGGCTTAGTGGTTTGTGTTGGAATGAATCAAGCTTTGTGAGGGCTAGAACAATTCGTGAACTGAGGAGAGGAGAGGGGGTTTGCTGCTGGGCAAGGTCAGTTCATGGGCTGAGGAAGGAGAAGGAACCAGAAAAACTGAGAAAGAAAGAAAGAAAGGAAGGAAGGAAAAGGAGGAGGAGCCAAAACCTCCATTGTTGCAAAGTTGAAGGATCAAGGACTTGATCCCACACACTACAAGAGGTATGGACCTTGCCTATTTGGTTATTTTCCTTTCTTGGGGCCATGGAAATGGCATTGGTTGAGTTTTGTTGTGACCCTAATGGAGGAGATTTCGTGTATAGGGTAAATGTTGTAGGGGAGATGCTGCCCAGTTTTTCTTTCCTTCAACCCCTTGACAGTGTTTTGGCCATAACTTGGCCATCACACATCATAATTGAGTGATTCAAGTTGCTGGATAAACTAGACTTAAAGGAGAACATATCTTCTTGAAATAGGTCTGTCCAAATTCCGACTCCTTTGGACTCAAAAAATTCATTCAAATGGGAGCTATGTTCATGCAGTTTCTGGTCTTGTTTGAAAACTGAGTTAAAAACAGTGTTTCCAAAACTGTTTTTCCTTGCTTTTAGATCAGTTTTAATTCATGGATTTGGTGAATTATGGGGTCAATCTCTAGACCCAGTTATGATAGAATGAGGCTTAAATTTAAAGCCATTGTGGATTGTTGATTGAAGTGTCACCTCTTGGTTAAGAGATGACACCAGTGTTTTGAAATGTGTGTGTTCCAAATGTATTTGGATTGTATTGGTTTGAGCTTGAACATGGCCATGTCTTGGCATGTTGCAGGTTGTGTGACTGAGGTGCTATGTCTCAGCCTGGAGACATGAGCCTTGACATTTACTTGTCTAAGTGATGTTAAGAATTATGGGAATGCATGCTCACATGATGTATTGAATTGAATGTGTGGAATATTAATATGACTGCATGTATATTGATATTGAACTGAATATATGAACTGCTGTATGCATTAGACATGAGGGTTCATGGCATACACATAATGTACAATGTAAAATGTCCATGTAGGGGTCTTCATACATTGGGCATGAGTTGAGTGCAGTGGCACAATTGCATTGCATTGGTGTACAGCAAAACACTGCATTACATGGGTGTGTGTACATGATACCGATTTGGCACTGCGTTTGGTGCTGAATTATGTGGGCTCGGGAATAGGACGAAGTCCAAATTGAGTCACACAGTGTTAAATGAAAATGGAAAATGAAATGTGTCGGGCATAGCAAGTAGGGGATAGATACCCCCCTCAGGTGAAAAGCCTGAAAACCTGGTTAGACAGCGTATCCACCGGTGAAAGCCCGAAAAATGTCGGAGGGTGTAAGAGACCCGCGGTGAGACCCCGGAAAGTTCTGTTGCCCAAAAAGACACAAGAAGGACGAGTAAATAAATATCACATAGACTACGGGTTGTGTGATGGGAGTCGGGACTGACTCGGTGTTTGATTCTCCCATTGGCACTTGCATTGGGTGGTGGGTCGGTGGTTGACCCGATACATGGGGCATGTAGAGTGTCGTCTCATACATGGCATATAGTTTTTCCATGATAGGACAACATGTCTACATGGATTGTGTTGTTTGTGTGACTGTGGCACGATCATTTGCATGTGCACCTAGGTGGGGAGTAGCCCTGGTAGGTTTTGTCTCTACTGAGCGTAGCTCACCCCGTCATGGGAACCCCCTTTTCAGGTACTGGTCACGTGCGGATAGACGACGCTCCTTAGAGGCCAACAGTTGAGAAGAGGGCCGGGTTGTGGCCTTGATGTGTTTTTGTATATGCATGAGAACTGTTACTCGTAATGCATATCCTGTTTTGTATATTGGAACAACATTTGGTTCTAATGCACGTATTTGTACCATATGTGTGAGTTAGGTGCTATAACTCTCACGTTTTGTATACGGACTGTATGAAGTTATTTTGTGTATTTATGAATTAAATATGCAGGGATGAGTCTCGGTATACGAGACATGTGAGAGCGATATCGGGATACCCGATTTCCATAGACTTCCACAGGTTGACAGGTTGTCGACGAGACCCCCGGGTTTTGGGGCGCCACACTAACAAAGAGATCTCAAGATTGATCTGACCATTGATATCTTGGTTCTTGAGCCTTCTAAACGAGTTCAAAAGAATCATTCAACCTTTGACATTATTGAAGACCCTAAAGTTGGTGTTCAGACACGAGGGAATTCCAAAGTCAACTATAGAGAAATGATTGGGCACATATGCTATGCCTCCAAAACTGAGTCAACGAATGTAAAAAAAAGCATTGAAGGATGATCGTTGGTTGACTACTGGTCATTAGTAGCAGTTGTTCATAGCTAGTTTGGATGCAACATATGCTGAAAAATTATGTTGTCTCACAATGCATGCACCATCTTATATGACGCCGTGGTGAAGCTAGATCAGGGTCAGTAAATATGTTTTGGCTTTCTATGGCAAAAAGAAGGGGGAGATATGGTAAAGTTTGAATCTTTTCTGGTTGATACATCATGGTGATGCCACATCATGGGTTGCATAGTCTCTGGTTGATATAACATGCTGGTTCTTGCCTCACTGATGTTTGATTTCTTGATGGCTCTTCAAATGTTGATTTTCATATCTTGATAGTCTCTCCAAAACATGTTTCGCCTATACTATTTATTTTTTCCAAAGGGGGAGATTGTTGGAGATTTAATTGGCATAGTCTCCGTAAAAAATGAATTGCATGCTTAATGAGACTGTCACAATAGTTGTCACACAAGATGCTGCATCAAGTTGTGTGACACAACTTACTTATTTAATCACATCCAATTTTGGGACCAATATTCTGCAAATAAGGAGTCAATATTCTCTGAGATGAATAAGGGAAATAAGAGGATATTGGGTGGATAAAATCTAGAAGATTGGATCTTTCTTAGTAAGATTTCTAGAGGAAGAAGATATTGCACTATGATGAATATGGAATGAGATCTTATCTGTAGAAGCTTGGTTGGAAAAGAAAATATTATGCTCCTTGAATAAGGAAGGTGGTGGCAAGCATAAAAAACGGTTTTGGAAAAATGTAGATTTGGCTAATATAAAGATTCTCAACTTCGTGCTTAAAAATGGGCAGTAGAAGACCTTTGAAGATGATCGATTAAGTACACTAAGGAGGACTTCTAGAGGAGCTGTCTTTGTAGAAAGAGCAGTTGCAAGCACTGCACAAGACCTTGATGGTGAGCAGTACGCTTAATCCACTTGGGTTGGAGTGATTGGGCGCTAATGAATCCAGATGCGTATGGGAAATAAGGGGAGCTAATTTTAATGTTTCTCTATATTATAGTTAGGAGAAGACGACTATGAGAAAGGGGGAGCCTTGTCTCACTTAAGTCCAACGTGTAACCTAATTGATATATAGTGAAACACCTTATATTTGGGCTTAGCCCCACAGACGTAGGCAATTGCTGAATCGTATAACCAAACCCTGCCCCTCCATGTGTGTGTGTGCGTGCATAATCTTTCCTACCTTCTTACTTTGTACACAAATTAACTCTACATAATACACATCAACTACACACATGATAGTGCTTCACCAATTGATGCAGCATCTTTTGAATCACTGTCATAACAAACAGTCATGGATTTTTCAATTAGAGACTAGAGTGATGTATGACAGTGAAATTAGATGACAAAGGGAGAGGCATCTTAGAGAAAGCCAGGATATACTGAAATGGCTCCTCAATTTCCTTTTATAAGCTTTATAGTGAGCCTTACTTCTTCCCACAATTGATGTAGAATTTTACCTATAATCTAGAAAGGCAACAATTCTCTACCTTGGCAAATATTCTCATCCACCATAGAATTTTTTCCCATATTTGTTGTTATAGATGCAAAGCCTTCAAATGTGCGCAATCACGCAATCAAACTCTCATAATGTTGATCAAGTCCAAATAATGATTAAATTTGATTATTGTTATAATCTTTGTCAATATATATATCTACAAGATTTTCAGCAGTCCCAATCTTTTGATCAAGTAGAATTCTTCTTTTATAAATGATCTCCCACACAAAATGATAGCAAACACCAACATGCTTCATATGAACATAAAACAATGGAATTTTTCTAATTAAATAGTATTTTTAATTGTTGAAACAAGTAGAGATATTATTCTAACCAACTCCTAATTCATCCAATAACCATCTAACTAATTAAATAGCTTTCTTTGTAGTCCCGGTAACCATCATGTAGTCTTTTCTCTAATAAACATAGTTATTGTAGACTGTTAAGGTACTTCCAACATCCGAGTGCTCTTTCAAGAGTAAACACATAACCAGTTGTCAACCAATGTTTATCTACGTCACTAGAATAATCAAAATCAATATAACTAATAGCACATTAATCACATGTATCATATCTCTCAAGGACAAAGCCAACATTTATGGTTTTCAATAAATACTCTAAAATCAATTTCAATACCTACCAATATCATTTATTAGGATCATGCATATACCTACTCTCTAATTCAAAAATGTGAATATTGGACCTTATATACACGATAACATACATCAAGTTTCCAATTACATTAAGATAAGAACTTGTGTAATAAACTATAATTCATCGTTTGAACTAGGAGATGAAGATACACTAAACTTCATATGACGAGCAAGTGGAGTACTTACATAATTTGACTACTTTAAAATGTCAAAGCGATATAATAGCTTCTTTAGATATTGTTTCTAAAGTTAGACAAATTGTGCCTCTTCCTCTATCTTTCATAATCTCTATGCTTAAATTTTTCTTTTGCCTCACCTAAATCTTTTATCTTAAACTCTCGATTTAGATAAGTCTTTAATTCTTAATTTCTTCGACATTCTTCGAAATTATCAACATATTATCAGCATAAAAGAGTAGATCAACAGGTCCTCCATGAGCATGAACTATTTACGACCAGATAACAATGAATATGACAGTTAGAAAACGTGGAGTGTTGGAGTTAAATTCAGCATGTGAACAGAATAAGCTAGATTTACAATCCTATCATGCTATGAAATATGATAATGGAGTTACTACAATAAAGTATAAAACAGAGGCAAATAATAAAAAGATAATAATTAGTTGTCCTAATTAATGTGATGTTGCTGGTATATTTGTTCTCTCTTGACTTAAAAAAATCAGCAAGCTCAACAGCAGGTGTGGTTGAGCTTTGGCGACCATGTTCTCAAGAAGAGTTTCCTTGTTCTCTAGAGAAGGAAATATCATGCATGATTGGTTTGGTTGGAAGAGGTTGATTGTCTTGGCGAGCAGTTAGTCACTAAGGGAGAGGCTCCAACAACCGCCATAGGCTCGGTTCTACCGTCGTATGGCTGGTGATCATGTAGTCGGAAAGTATGAGAGCTGAGGTCTTTTTGATCAAAAAGTATTGCCAGAGTTTTAATCTTGGTCAATACCGACTCTTCCCCCATTACCACATCTCTATGTTTATGCAAGAACATGGCAAGAACTATGATCAAAGCTAAAACTGAAGTCACTCCAGCGATAAGGAAAAGGCCCCAAAAGCTATCGAGGCTGATATTGTTAGAAGAAAGTGAGCTTCCTGTAGTGTGGGTCCAGCCAAACTACTTGGCGGCCCATTTGTTTTTTTCTCTTAAGCCCATTAGGGCTACAAATGTTATAAAAAAAAAAACTGAGGAGCAGCAGCCGGGATTTTTTGAGCAGCAGCCAGTTTTTTTTGGAGCAGAAAATAGGGCTTGTGGTGTGTGTTTTTCTGGAGCAGAAGAGGAGCCGTGCAGTGTGTTTTCGGCTAGAGCAGTTTTTCAGCAGTGAGAGGCGGCCAGATTTGTCAGTGTGAAAAAGGGAATTTTTTGAGGACAGTTTTCGGGTGAGATCTTCATCAATCTGTCTTGATTTGAGGCTAGATTTGCCTATTATTTTATTCACTATATTTAGATGATTTCATTGTTTTGGGATCTTGAAGTGCATCTTCTGATTGTGTTGAAACTAGGTGTTGAACCTAGTTTAGAATTAGGTTTTGTACCTAAATTATTATAGTGGATATTTGGGTGGACTCCGACAAAGGTCCCGTGGTTTTTCCTCTTCTCACTTTGGGGGAGGTTTTCCACGTTAAAATTCTCTCTGTTATTTTTGTGATTATCTCCTTGGCATATTATTTTTCTTGGCTGCATTTTATTGACTCCTAACAGGTTAAATCAACAAGGGAAAATATTCAGTCTTGTGTTTATTTCCCAACAAGTGGTATCAGAGCCATGGTTCTATTGTCTGGGTATTGTGGTTGGTGTTGGTTTAAAAATGGAGGAATCTTCGGGAGCCGATATGATTAGACTAACCTCGTCTAATTATTCTATCTGGAAGCCAAGAATGGAAGATATTCTTTATTGCAAGGATTTATATGCGCCTATTGATGGGGATAAAAGTAAACCCAAAGATATGTCAGAAGCAGAATGGAAGATCATGCATAGAAAAACAGTAGCTCTAATCAGACAGTGGGTAGACCAGAGTGTGTTTCATCACGTGTCACAGGAGACTGATGCTACTGAGCTTTGGAAAAAATTAGAATCCATGTACGAACGAAAGACTGCACAGAATAAAGTCACTTTAATTAGAAGGCTAGTAAATCTGAAGTATAAAAATGGGCACAGCATGCAGAGCATACCAGTGACTTTCAAGGGTTGGTGAATCAATTAAATGCTATGAAGATGAAGAATGAAGATGAGTTGAAAGCACTATTACTTTTGAGTTCTTTGCCAGATAGTTGGGATACTTTAGTTATCTCACATAGTAACTCAGCTCCTAATGGCAAGTTAACCATGGATATGATAAATATAGTTTGTTTAATGAAGAAGCCAGAAGGAAGTAACAAAGAATATCTTCTGAGACCAAGGGTCTTGTCACAGAGAACAAGGGAAGAAGTAAAAATAGAGGACCTAAGAGTCGTGGTAAATCCAAAGGCAGGTTACAATCCAGAGGAAAGTCAAGTGAAAGAGGAAAGCAATATCATTGTGGTAAGGAATGACATATGAAAAGAAATTGTTATGCTTGGAAACGGGAACAAAAAGAAGGCAAAAATCAGAGGAAAGATGAAAATAAAATACTACAGCTGCTTTATCTGACGAAGATGTGGCAGTTCTATTTTTTGGAGATGAAGAATGTTTGCCTGTTACAGATAATGAGGTTGAGTGGATTATTGATACAGCAGCCTCTTATCACGTTACTCCTAATAAGGAGTTCTTCACATCGTACAGGCCAGGAGACTTTGGTACTGTGAAGATGGGTAACACCAGCTACTCCGAGATTGTGGGTATTGGTGATGTTTGCATACAGACAGACGTTGGTTGTTCATTGACTCTGAGAGATGTGCGGCATGTTCCTGACTTACGTCTTAATCTTATTTCTGGAGTTGCCTTGGATCGGGAAGGATATGTGAATTACTTCGGTAACGGTAAATGGAAGCTTACCAAAGGTTCTTTAGTAGCTGCTAGAGGCAAGGTTAGAAGCACACTTTACAGGACAGTTGTGAAAATATGTGGAGATGAATTGAATGCAACTGAAGATGGTTCCTCCCCAAATTTATGGCACAAAAGATTGGGTCACATGAGTGAGAAAGGGATTACATATTCTAGCCAAAAAGGCTCTCATTCCTTTTACTAAAGGAAACAGTCTTAACCCTTGTGATTATTGTTTATTTGGAAAACATCATAGAGTTTCTTTTTCTAAATCTTCAAAAAGAAATATAATATTTTGGAATTGGTTTATTCTGATGTTTGTGGTCCCTTTGAGGTGGAGTCCTTGGGTGGAAATAGATATTTTGTCACATTCATTGATGATGCATCAAGAAAGGTGTGTTTATCTGTTGAAGGCCAAAGATCAAGTGTATCAGTTTTTCCAGAAATTTCATGCCTTAGTTGAAAGAGAGACAGGAAAGTTTTTGAAGTGTCTTCGTACTGACAATGGAGGTGAGTATACATCAAGGAGTTTAGAAACTACTGCTCAGCACATGGTATTAGACATGAGAAGACAATTCTTGGTACTCCACAGCACAATGGTGTTGCAGAGAGGATGAACCGCACTATTGTTGAGAAGATCAGATGCATGCTAAAAATGGCAAAGCTACCCAAAGTGTTTTGGGGTGAAGCTATTCGTACTGCTTGTTACTTGATAAATAGGTCTCCCTCAGTTCCTTTGGAGTTTGACATTCCAGAGAAGGTATGGATAGGAAAAGATGTTGTTTACAATCATCTTAAGGTTTTTGGGTGCAAGGCTTTTGCACATGTCCCTAAAGAGCAGAGGTCAAAGCTTGATGACAAAGCTTTTCCATGTATCCTTGTTGGCTATGGAAATGAAGAGTTTGGGTACAGATTATGGGATCCAGTGAAAAAGAAGATTTTCAGAAGTAGAGATGTGATATTTTATGAAGATCAGACTATTTCAGATTGTGAGAAGACTGAAAAGGTTAAAGCTATCAGTGATGGTGTTATTGATCCTACAGTTATTCATTTTCCTTTGCAGCGTACTATAGATGGGGGAGCAGAGATGACTGGTGATGAAGCACCAGAGACAGTGGTTGATGATGGGATGCCAGAGAGTGATCAAGCTGTTGAGCAGGGGATGCAGCCTCCTCAACAATCATTTCAGAACCTCAAATTAGAAGGACTAATAGGGAGAGTCGTCCATCATCCAAGTATCCTTCTTCAGAGTATGTGTGATTACTGATGAGGGGGAGCCAGAGAATTTCAAGAAGTACAGGACTCATGCAGATAAGGTAAGCTGGATGAAAGCTATGCAGGAAGAAATGCATTCTTTGTTAAAGAATGACAGTTATGAGTTGGTGGAACTTCCAAAGGGCAGAAAGGCATTAAGGAACAAATGGGTGTTCAAGTTGAAGAAGATAGTGATGGAAAGTGCTGAAGTATAAAGCTCGTTTGGTAGTAAAGGTTTTGGGCAGAAAAAAGGGTATTGACTTTGATGAGATATTCTCTCCAGTTGTGAAAAGGTCTTCTATCAGAGTTGTTTTGAGTTTGACTGCTAGTTTAGACCTCGAGCTTGAACAGTTGATGTGAAGACTGCTTTTCTTCATGGTGATTTGAATGAAGAAATTTACATGTCACAACCTGAGGGGTTAAGTAAAAGGTAAGGAGCACATGGTTTGCAAATTAAAGAAAAGTCTTTATGGGCTGAAGCAAGCGCCAAGGCAGTGGTACAAGAAGTTTGATTCCTTATTGGTGAGCCACGAGTATTAAGAGGACAGATGCAGATCATTGTGTTTATTTCAGGAAGTTTACAGATGGTAACTTCCTTATTCTTTTACTTTATGTTGATGATATGTTAATAGTGGGGAATGATTCAAAATGATTGGCAAGTTGAAAGAGAGGTTGTTCAAGTCCTTTGACATGAAGGACTTAGGGCCTGCAAAACAATGTTGGGTATGCG
>JAREIK010016208.1:0-21589 GCA_029783825.1 Sapria himalayana | reverse complement strand
AATGTCATGACATTTTAAATTATCACAAAAAATATTATCATTATATTCTATATTAGTAGTTTTATTTCAAAAAATACACAAAATCAAATCATCATTAATTAAGGATACAAATATATTTTTATGTATGATCCTTCCTTTTATTTAATTTATATTTTACTTGACTTACATCCTCAATTTTTTTTTATAAACAATGCTAGTTCACTATCTTTAAATCTGCTAGTACACAAGATTTTATATGTTATGAATTTTGATAGTCCTCACTCATATTTTCTTTTGACACAATCAATAAGACATCAATAAATTTTCTTGAATAGATGTATAAGATGGCATGAGATGACAAACCCCAGCACAATCCAAGTATTAGGCATAAGTGATCCCTAACTAGACATGACTCAAACCCTAGCTAGCCAAGGTGAAGTCCAAGCAAGCCGGCACAAGCTAACTGCTAGCCTTGACTTGGACCATTATGACCTAATCAAACCATGATCTATTTTTAAAACTGATATGTTAGTTTCATATGCCAACTCAAGTCAGAATTTTGCCCAATGCAAAGCATGACCCACACCAAATTCAACATGCACAAGCAAGTCTTGAGAGTCATGTCATGTCGACTGTCGCACCCATTTGTGGCACACAAGCTAGATCACATGGCCCAACATGATCCAAGTCATCCCTTTGCTAGACATGCATGGGTCTGATCATGTTGGACATGCATGGGTCAACAATAGTTTCGAAAAACATCACATTGGCATGCTTGAAAGTGTCTTTCAAAGGCATGCATTAAGACATGATTTCCAAAACTAAATCCATAGCATATAATCAAGTATCTCATCAGCCACCTCCTAAGTGAAACATACTAATGACTGGAAACAAAATTTTAAAGTAGCAAGTATTAATACCTGATGAGCAGATGACTTCCATTCACAATCACAATAACATTTGACTTATTTTTGAAGTTGGACAATAAAATATACCTTATTTTTAAACATGACAATTGATTAACACACTAGATATCATAAAAATTTTAAAATTACATGTGTTAAACATGATTAGATGAGAATACTCCTAATATTATTGATAATCTAAAAAATCTTTATGATTCATATATTTGTTGAAACTATGTCTTGGTAACTTGACAAATATCTTCATCCAAAGACAATAATCTCTAGTTAGAGACTCATCAGACATTGAATTTCCAACTTTTAAGAGTAATACTATCAAAATATTAAATTCTGAGGTAGAATCATCAGCTGGATCACAATGGACCAACAGGGCCCAAATTTTTTAAGCTTGGTCAACATATTGCTCCCCGTCAACCACAACACATTACCAAAGGATGTAGGCAATTAAAGCTCGATGGACTGACTAAACCACTTAGATTAGATTCATGTTAGGTAAAACCAACATGGCCAAGCAAGGGAGAATCTAGTACATGGCCCAGCCTATAGCTAACCCAGATTAGCCTGTTGTTAAGTGAAAACTTTAATGTTAAGTGTATGTATCACATTATTAACCTAATAGTACATGTGAAAAAAAGATGTATCTCACTCATTAGAAAAAAAATAAGAAATTAACTAAAATATCTAAGAAATCCTAGCAGACAACAAGAGTTTAATAGTCTATATTTATCAGTGAGCCTTAAAAAAATTCAAATGAATGGGAGATATGATTTAATTTATAACTATCTGATGTTAGTGTCATATTTTGATAACCAGTACATGATATTTGATTATGTCGATAGTAAGAGTGATAAACTTATTATTGATGATTTAGATCAATAAATAAAAATTTATTTTATAAAATTCCTAAAAATTTTTTATGATATGATGAATATATGTTTGTTTATATACACTCCCATAACTTATATTAAGCTTATGTACTTATATTCAGCTACATGAACTATACTTTATTACTTATATTAAGCAATATAGAAGACACTCTATTAAGCTTATGTTTGTCTTATATTCAGCTGCATGAATTATACTCCCATAACTAATATCAATGTCATATTAAGCTTATATTAAGCTTTAGAAAATATAGAGGACACTCTATATTTAGTACTGTGGCTATTGAGATGAAAATAAAGTATTTAAAATATTAGTCCTCCATTCCAATACTTTATTGCTTGGCTGCTTGTATGGATCCTACATTAATATGTTAAGGGTAAAAATATTTTGAGATATGTATCCACCTGCATAAACTATACAGATGAAATTCAAGGTTTGATTCATACAAAATTAACAAGTTCATATTTTATAACACTAGGTATGGTAGTTATAATGTGTGTCTGAGTATAAACATGAACATCATATCTGGAGATGAAGTTCAATTAGCTAGAGAAAAATAATGAGGTGGTATGATAAATAGGAGTGAGCTATCTTAGTAGTTAGATATGGATTACTACTTTATCATATCACATGATGATAATAAGAATTTATATATTTTGTGTTGGTGAAAATCATATGAATCCAGTTATCCCATGCTATCTAAGATGACACCTGATTTATTGTCCCTATTAGTGTCTAACATAACATTAGAGTTTAATTTTTTGTGGTCATGAAGATTCAAGGTTGGGCATTCAAATAAAGCAAAAGAGTTGCTGGTTGATGATGACTCATGGGACATCAAAGATATCGAGGCTACCACAATTACAACCTTCAAAATTATACATGATGATGATGATCTATATCCATACTACCATAATACAAACATGGACTAATAACTCATGTAATGCATATTTTTTGTTTGCTTCTTATTATGTATCAAATTTATGATTTTTATATTCATGATCTGTCATTTACTATTTATGTTTTAGATTTTTTTAAAGTTAATCATTCAAATTTTTAGATTGTATTATTTTTTTTCATATGATATTTTGAGTTGAATATAAAATATTTTTTAATCATTGAATTTATTTCATTTAAATTTATAATGTAGGGTAGATTTAAATTTTATAAATCTTATATTTAATTTTTTTAATAAAGCATTAAAGATAAATTTTATAATTCAAAAAATTTTAATTGGGAATTTTGGCTACCCGTACCTAGGATGACCT
Organism: Sapria himalayana; assembly: GCA_029783825.1. Classification (NCBI taxonomy): domain Eukaryota; kingdom Viridiplantae; phylum Streptophyta; class Magnoliopsida; order Malpighiales; family Rafflesiaceae; genus Sapria; species Sapria himalayana. The sequence goes on along the minus strand of JAREIK010016208.1, from coordinate 18,534 downwards.
AGAAACTTGGCATGACTCATCATGGAAGTGTTAGGTTGCGTGACGATTGAGTTATGTCAAACAAACTTATAATGAATTTATGCCAGTATGATATGACATGAGAACCCATCTTGTGCTATGTTAGGCATGACACAATAGCCTGATCGACCCTTAAAAGATTATGTTGTGCTAGCATGACATGACCCATTAGACACCTCAACCCTGAGTATAAGAATGTTCAGCATTTTACAAATTGAATATCCCAACCCAATGATTGTTTCCTCGTAATTATCCTTTTAGTATTTTACCACCAAAATAATAAATTACAACTACAAGATGGTCATTCATAAGTCTACACCTTTTATACAAGTCATCAACTTACCTTAATTATTACTTTATATGTGTATTCTTATTCTCCAACCTCATGTGTCATAAAGATTTAAACTAATGTGATATTAAATGTATTTATACTTTCATCTTTGTAAATATTCAATGTTCAAACTACCAAAACACCTGTAGGTATTTTTATGATTTATGATGTTGTGTAGGCCTGAAATGAGAGAAATTATGGATTAATTTCATGAGTTTGGAGTTTTGGAAAGTTTGATGAATAATCATGATTATAATAGATTTTTATATGTGTTTAGAAGAGGGAGTAGAATAATAAGTCTTGCATATTTTTGAAATCCATTCTTGGTTGAAACTCTATCTAAATAGTCATGGTAATTCTTGTATGCTACAACCTTAGTAACTTAATTATTAGCACATGAAAGTTTAAGGTTGAGGGACAATTGATTTGGGTCAAACTGATTTATAATGAATTAATGTTAGCACGATATGACATGATAATCCATCTTGTGTTATGTAAGCTCGACTGAGCCCCAAAAAATTATGTCGTGCTAGCACGACATGACCCATTAGGTACCTTTATCCTAAATACATAAGAATTTCAAGTATTTTACATACTAAATAGCCCCCCTCATTGATGGTATCCTCATAGATATCATCTCAGTATTCTACTACCAAAATAATAAATATCACAACTTGATGGTCATTCAAAAGTCCACATCTTTTGGACAATTTAGCAATTATCCCGAATGATTGCTTCATATGTGCATTCTTATTCTCCAATCTCATGTGTCATAACATTGTAAAACAATATTGTATTATAAGTATTTATACTTTTAGTTTCGTATGTATTCAATATTCAAACTACCAAATATTTGTAAGTATTTTGGTGATTTATGATGTAGGCATGGAATGAGATAAATTATAGATTAATTTAATGAGTTTGGAGTGATGGCGAGTTTTGATTAAAAATCATGAAATCAATAGGTTTTTACATGCATTTACTAGAGGTAGTAGAATAATGAATCTTGCATTTTTTTTCTAGTCCATTCATGGTTGGAACTTTATCTAATAGGTCATGGTAATCCTTGTATACTACAAACCTAGTAATTCTTAGCATAATCCTTTCGTTGAGAGACACATTCTTAGTGGCTGTCTTATATAATGGAATCACAACTATACTTATCTTATAAAATTTAAATTGTTGTAACATTAATTTTATGTCATAGCAACCAAATACCCCACTGATACTCAAGGTTGTGGCCAAGTCTAAGCATAAATACTTTATCTTTAATATGACTTTATAGTCTCAAATCAGAGCTATTGTCTTTTACAAATAATTGACTTTTGAGCTATAAAAAGTTATGGAGCAAAAATTACTCAGATCAAAGTCATGATTATTATTCAAAGCTTTGACTTTTGGGAAACTAAAAGTTACATAGTACATTACTCAAGTATGATTATTTCCCAAAGTTATAAAATTTGTCCTCAAACAAAGGTAATATCATGATTTTTATGCTTGAGCTAATTGTCAATATTATGACATATTTATAGTACCATGACAATATGATATACGAGAGAAGAGTTGTGCCCCAACCATGTTTAGCACTATTGAAACTTGGAGACATATGAAGGACAAATTTTATGTCATAGCTATTTCCAATAGCAACAACCATATGATACACAAGACCTTTTCAATGCTATGACTATATCATAGCACTGCAGCCACTTAATAATTAAGAAGAACCATTGTTTATTTATCACAGTGTTGTGACCATATATCAATATAAGATGCACTTCACCATACAGTGACTATTTCCAAGAACCTTTACCCTTTTTTTAAGACAAGAAGAAAAATACACAAAACTTCATAGTGCCACAACTTCATGTCATTGAGATATTAGGCCTAAGTCATGGTCATAACATGTGTCATGACTTTGTATGATAGAAAGATTGAGATGTAGTCTAGAGTAGCAATCACTTATTAGCTTTGCAAACTCAAGCTTAAGAAATAAAGGATGATGTAGTGGCTTTCTTTTGAATGTCATGACTGCATACTTGGAGGAATGTAAAATCACCCGAGTATAAAAGCAGAAAATAGAGAAATTCAAACAAGCTCTCACATTCTTCTTGCTCTTTCCCCACGTAACATTCAAAGCCATGAAAAAAATTCAACCCTAAAGAAAAATTTCACTCTCTCTAGGGGTTACACAAATAAGTAATGGACATAAGATTGATTATAATAAATAGAGTTGGGGGGTACAACTTTCAAACTTTCTATCTCAAGGATAAATTTTGGAATTTGTATCAAAATTATATAGATCTAGGATTTCTATAAATTTTAAATATATGTTAGGTGATATGGTTTTTTTAAGAATGAATGTGTTTAATTTATTTTGTGTTTTGGATATTGATGGATATTGATCAAATAGAACTTAAACAATAATTTTGTTTATTTATATATTTATATGAGATGTCATGGTGGATAATAATAGATAAACCATGAGGCTCACTCATGCATATGGTAGGAAGAAAGTATTATCCATTCTGACAATGATGCATGAGATAACCCTATTTATTGAAACATGAAATTTGGGTATAATAATTTTTATGAGTTTGATACTTACAAAGCTAAAAGTATGATGACTTTTGTATACCAATCAATTGTACATGTCATAAAAGAACTAGTTCTTGATGGGAATAAATTTAATATAAAACATTCTTCAAAGGGATTATCTTTAATATGTGAGTCACATCATCACCAAGGAGAAAAGTGACAGACAATCCTTAGGACACATGCAAGTTACTTTTATTCATATTGTTCCCATCAATGAACTTTAAGGGTTGACTATGTTAATTGTGTGACTAAGAAATTTATGAAGCCAAAAGTATAAATACTTACAAACCATGTCAATCTTTAGCATTTATATTACATGGGGCTAAAAAATATTACTGTGCATATGAAATAATCATCACGGGTAATTGACAAAGTTGCCTAAAAGATATGAGATTATGAATGACTCTTGAAAAATGATGCATTGTTATCTCATTAGTGGTGTACTAAAAAAACTATGAGGGGACTATCATTTGTAAAGGATTAATGATAAAAACTATCCTATATATCTTTATGGCAAGGAGTTATTGAACAACACCCTAATATTCATTTTGTGTCCAATATAATATAAGTTGAGCAACTTAAATATTATCACATAGATTAAATAAATAAACTCATGGACGTAAGTTTATCTAATAATTTAAATATTAATTTTACTAAAAATGAGTTATCTCATGATTGAAAAAATAAACTTTTGATATAATTTCTATGGACCTAGAATTTGAAAGAACTAGAAAAATTATTCCTAGGAAAAGAGTTGATAAAGAGCTTATAGAGAATAATAGTTGTAACAGAGAGCCCCAAAGTAGTAATTAGAAAGATATACAATAGCCCATCCACTATTGTATCTTGGGAGATTATTGGAGGCCCGTGATGATGGATAGTTATTTGGGTATTTGATTTCAACTAATAAAAGTTTGTTTCTTTAAGTCGAAGTAGAGTCTTATAGCTATAATTAAGTAGTACCAGCATATCAGAAGGGCATCAGAGGATCTTAATGAACATGTTATTTTTGGAGCTATGTGACACTATAAAATTGAATGGAGTTAGCCCAACACAATAAGATTGTGCTTATTTCCATTTTCATTAAAAGATAAAACACAAAGTTGGTTATCATATTTATCATGGGATCTATTGAGAGTTGGAATGAATTAGTGATGGTCTATCTCATTAAATTCTTCTCACCACAAATTACATCTTAATTATGGAGTGAGATAAATCAATTATGACAAGATGACCATGATAATTTATATGATGCTTGAGATCATTATAAGAAGTTATTGAGGAGATATCATCAACATGAATTTTAGTTGTAGTTCAAAGCCCAAACCTTCTACAATGGGTTGAATTATATGATGAGGTGCAAGTTAATGCAGTCATAGGAAGGTAAATAATGAATAAATCACTAGGAGAAACATATCATTTGTTTGAATAGCTAGTGAAAAAAAATACCAAACTCTAATGCATCACTCATTTTCATCTTGAAATTTATGAAATGTATAATGAGTTGTAAGAGAAAATTAGAGACATATGAGTCTATGACTATGACCGAGAAATATAGTGCAATCATTCAAAGAAAATATTTTAGAAAAGTAAAGAATCCCAAAAGTTTTACTATATTTCATACTATTAGAGATCACACCTTTTAGGAGGTGCTGCTTAACTTAGGATCAAATATCAACTTGATGCTTTTGTACATTGCACAAAAACTAAATCTTAGAAAAATTACTCCAATTACTTTCACACTCCAAATGACATATCAAATTACATGAGATTGTTGAGTTCGACCTGACTCAACTAAAGTTCTATTGATTAAGGTTGATATTTTTATTTTCTTAGTGGATTCCATTATATTGTATATGAATGAGGACAACTATTTACCTTTAATATTATAATGATCATTTTGGACACAAGATAAGCCCTTATTGATGTCAACAAATGGGAGCTCACTTTGTGAAAATTTTGTTGTAAATAGTTGGCTAGACGAAGATAAAGAATATGAAATAGAAGAATAACTTTGGAGCTATGATGGTGATTAAGATGAGAAGTACGAAGAGGAATAATTATATTGAAGTTATGAAAATGAGAAAACATAGAAAGATGAGTACTATGAGGTCGTGATATTCTTCAAAGTCATGACCTCAAAGGAGTTTTATGTTGACAACACAATAGAAGCTGAGAGATTAATGGAGAAAGATAAGATTGGGATAAAAATCATGAAAGAGCCACTCAAAGAAAAAGATACAATTGTGCACAACACCATGAATTTGGTATTATAGAATGAAAATGGCCAAGAAAATATAAAAGAAAAGGTCATTGTTAAGCATAATATCATGATTTTAGTAATTTAGAAAAAAAAAATAATCAAGGAAAGCATGAATATAAAGTTGTGACTATGCCCAATATCATGACTTTGGGCAACAAAATGAATGTATTTATCAAATGCTTATAGACAAAGCCATAACTATGCACAATATTATGACTTTGGAGTTACAAAACGAAAAGTCCAAGGAAAATCTTCAAGACAAAGCCATGACTTCACTCAATATGGTGATTTTGTACTTAAGTGGTGAAAAGGGCAAGGAAAAACTTAAAGGCAAAGTCATAGTCATACTTAGTGTTGCGATATTTGGGATTCATGAAAAAAAGGAAAAATCAGTACCAAAGAAGGAGCCACAATATTCACTAAAGTTAGGCATCTAATGATGAGAAAGGTTAAGGGACAAGTATAGCTAAATCTAGGATAAAAAAGAAATAAACAAGAAGTTAAAACAATATGCTGAGAAGATAGCATGGACATCATAGATATCTTAAGGAGAAAAAGAGATTTTGATGATCTAGCTATGAATGTTAAACTTTCTTGGGAGGCAATTCAATTTTTTTCTGCATGTACAATGTAATAAATACTTATATCTACCACATAAATAAATATATAAATTCAATGACTCAGATGTATAATTATGGAACTTAAACCATATCATAACTATCAACATTTTTGCTTTATATTGCTCCACTAGTTTTTAGACCATACTACTCTAAAACACAATCAAAGTAATTTTAGAGATGATAAAGACTTAGTCACAAAGGAAAAATTTATTGCTTGAGGATGAGTAATTATTTTAGTATGTGAGTTTATTTGATATTCAAACTAACAAATATTCATATGTATTTTGGTACTTTATGATACTGTGCAAGCATATAATTATTATAGATTGATTTCATGACTTAGAGTTTTGACGACTAGTCATGAAATTAGTAAATTTTTGAAGATATTTAGTAGATAGTATAGAATAATGAGTCTTTCATTGTTTTGACATCTATTTTTGGTCAAAATTCTATCTAAATGGTCATGACAATCATTCTATACTACAACCCTACTAACTAATTAGTATAATCCATTTACTATGCAATAGATTCTTAGTGGTTATATAATTTTTATAGAGTTGCAAGCATACATATCTCATGAAATTTCAAAGATTATGATAATAATTCTATGTCATAGTAACCAAGTACTCCATTGGTGCTCAAGGTTTCATCAAAGTTCAAGTGTCATAATTTTATCTTTAATTTGACTCTATGGTCTAAAATTATAGTCACGACCTTTTTATAAATTTATGATTTTTTAACAACAGAAAGTTACAAAGCAAAATTTATTCAGGTCAAAGCTATGGTTATTATTCATAGTTTTTATTTTTGGAACACTTAGTTATAGAGGTTATTAGTCGAGTATGATCATTTCCCAAGGCCACAACTCGTCCTCAAAGGAAGACAAAATCATGATTTTTACTCTTGAGCTAATTACTAGTGTCACGGAATTTTTGAAGTGCCATAGGAACATGATATATGAGAAAAGAAAATATCAATGTTGTGGTCATCCATAGTGTTAATGTCACAAATACTTGAAAAGATATGAAAGAAAATATCATAAGACAATTTCAATGCCACAACTATATCACAACACTACAACCATGTAATAATCAATATGAGAAGCTCTTCATCATGCCTTGGATATTTCTCAAAGATATGACCTTTTTATAAAGACAAGAAGGAAAATGCATAAAGTTGTGACTATTTCATAATATTATGATATCATATTAAAGAGACATTAGACCTAAGTCATAGTCATTTCTAATACCATAATTTTATATTACAAAAAGATCAAGATGTAGTTCAAAGTCATTGCCACTTCCTAGAGTCACAATCTCAAACTTAAGAGATGAAAACCAAAGTTGTGACTTTCTTCTAAAAATTATAACTTCATACTTGGAGTAATATAAAATTACCTGAGTATAAAAGTGAAAATAAAGAAATTTAGGTGAACTTTCTCAATTTTATTCCTCTTCCTATAAGCAACAAGCAAACCCATGATAACAATCTAATATTAGGAGTGAATTTCACTTTCTATAGGGGTTCTACAAGTAAGAAAGGGATGCAAGAATTATTACAATTCCCAGAGTTGGTAGGCATAGCTCTTAAATCCCCTATCTCAAGAGTAGATTCAAGAATTTGTACAAAAATAGCATATGTATAGGGTTTGTATAATTTGAATATATATGATAAGATATTGATTTTTATTTAATAATGAATATGTTTGATATATTTTGTGTTTTGGATATTGATGAATGTTGATTAATTATAAATTAAATTATGGTTTCAACTATTGATAAGTTTGTATGATGTTTTTATGCTAGATGGTGATAGATAAACTATGAAGCCCACTCATGCATATGATAGGAATGAAAGTGATAACCCTTCTGACCATAGTGTGTGAGATAAACATATATGATGAAACCCAAAATTTGGGTGTGTTAATCATCATGAATAAAACACTTATGAAGTTGAAAGTATGTTTTTTTACATGTCAATCTATTGTACGTGTCTTAAAAAAATTGGTTCTCAATTAGGATGAGCGTTATGTAGAACATTCCCCTAGGGGGTTCATCTTTAATGTGGGAGTCATTGTCAATGAGGAGAATGATGACAAGCAATCATTAGGGCGTGTGTAAGTTTCTTTTACTTTTATGGGTTCATCGGTGAACTTTGATGGAAATATATATTAATTATATGAGTATGATACTTACGAAGCTAAAATTACAAAATCTTACAAACCATAATAATCTTTGGTATTTATGATAATTGAAGCTGAAGAATATGAGTATGCATATGAAATAATAATGAAGAAAAATTGATGATATTGCTTAAAAGGTATAATTTTATGAATGTTTATTGAGTAAAGATGAATTTTTATCTCAGTGGCGATGTCCAAGGGGACAAATATGAAGGGACCATCATTCGAAAGGGCTTAGTGATTAAAATTACCTTGTATGGCATTAAGGAAAAAAATCTTTGCACAATATCCCAACATTTTTTGTATATTTAACACAATATAAGTTGAGAAAATTAAACATTATCATATAGATTAAATGAGTAAACTCAAAGACCTAAAATTATTTAATAATCCAAATATCAATTTTACTAAAAATGAGTTGTCTCAGTTGAATAATCCAACTATGAATATAATCTCTATTGTATCAATATATAGATTAAAGTTCACTTTATTAATTATATGAACCATGTACTTATGGGTCTTTATTTACTAGATATTCTCATTAATATGTTTTTGGGATATTATCTAATCAATAAAATTAGGTAGAATAATAAAGTTGTAATAGTCAGCACAATACTTGTGACAATTAACATTTGTCTTTTCTAAAATCTCATTGGTAGAAATCATATAATAGAAAGTATCTTGAAATACTATTATCAACTTATTAGTTACGTCCACTCATGCATATCTCATAACTTATCTATCACCATTTACTAATTCACTATGATAACATATGAATCCCATACAAAACATATAATGTTAGAAAAATATTCTATAAGATTTCAACATTAATTGAGTGTGCATTTATCTAAGAGATGTATAATGGACTGAATTATAAAAGTATTTATATTTTTGGCTTCATAAGTACAAAACTCATAATAATTAAACTCACATTAATTTAAGATGTCGACATATAGGTTTATCTCGTGCGTCATGATTGAAAGGGTTTTTAGTTCCTTTCTACCATTACACATAAGTGTACTTTATGACTTATTTTTCACCATCCATCATGAAGATATGCACAAACCCACTAATAGTTGTAAATAAGCATAATATCTATCAATAACCAAACCATAATAAAAATCAAATATAACATTTATTAATTATGTATACATTACATGTAATAAAATATATAACTCTTAGACCTTAATTTTAAGTCTGACATTGGAAAGAAATTCACATGAGATATTTTGAAATATATATCTAGAAATTTTGGGTTATATGATAGCCCTCATGAGAATCTATGATTCAAAAAACTAAACTCGTAATTCTCATTTAGTGAGCCTTAGATCTACCCCTACATGGTCATAATTTGTCTTTTTGCTCATGGATCTCATCTATTTTTCATGAATACACGACCTCTCTATCTCTCTCTTTTCTAGATTTCAAAATGTTTCTTTACCTCCCTTTTTTATGGGAGTATTTTCAAGTGGGGAGTCATGGTGCTATGGAATGACCATGGCTTTCCTTGTCTCTCTATAACACAATGTCATGATATTATAGATGATCTTGACTATTGTCTCATTCTTTTATTAGATTATTGGGGCTCTAGGATTTGTAAAGACTATGACAAGTGTATTTCCTCTTTGTAATATGAAGTCATGGTGCTGGGAATGACCATGCCAAGTGTATTTCCTTTTAGTAACATGAAGTCATGATGACTCATGCATAGCCATGACTCATATATTTCTCCTTTATAACCAAATTTGTAGTACTAGAAATAACCATAGCTTTGGTCTTTTCTTTAGAGTAAAAATTCATAGCTCTAGAAATGATTGTAACTTGAATAAATACACTTTGTAACTATTTTTAGCCAAAAGTCATGGCACTTGAGAATCACCATGACTTTTGCTTTTGAATTTTTAGTTCTGGAAAGAGAAAGTCATAGTGCTAGAGAGTACAATGGTTTTTAGTATCATTGGGGTATTTGGCTTAATGACATAAAATTAATATCACATTCATTAAAGTGTTATCGAGTTAGTATGAATGTGACTTCAAGAAAGTTTAATAGTCAAAAAAGAATATGATACAAAGATAAAATGATGGTGTCAAAGAGATAGTAGAGTTGTGACATATGAAGATTTTCATAACTAATTGTGTAGAGTTTTGGCCAAGAATTGATGCCAAAGCTACTCTATATACTCTTTAAGATATAACTATGTCATTACATAAGAAATACTACAACTTTACTTAACTTTTCGCTCTCCTCCTATTCAACAATTTCACCAAGTCTTACTATCCACGCAAAAATAATTTAATTTTATTATTATTCATCATTATCCAATCAAAACTATATTTTCATAGAATTATTTTGTTTAAAGTCATTTTCATCCAAATATATTAAGAATAATCACCAAAATAACTAATAATATTTAGTATTTGACATACCAAGCATACACACATAAAGTGATGTGTTTCATAAGGTAATGACATGCTTGCAAATATTTCCTATTATATGACTTCAATAAGTAGAATTATTAGTAAGACAAATATTAATTAATGTGAGTATGACATTTATGTAGTTGCAAGGTCAAACATAATTATTACCATATTATTTCACAAATTTCATGATAATTAAGGTCAAAGAATAGAAATACAAACTCAAAATAGTTATTAATAATAATTGGCATATTACTAAAAAGGAGACAAAATATGTATGACTAATTAACAAAATAAGTATGACATTTATTTTTGTTTTATTATTTTTTTTGTTTTTTCTTTCTTTCGTTTTTTTTTGTTATTTTTTGTTTGTTTTTTGTTATTTTTTGTTTTTTTAGATTATTTTGTTTTGTTTTTGTTTTTTTATTGATTTTTTTTGTTTTTTTCTATTTTTTTTTTTCTATTTTTGTTTTTTTTCTTAATTTAATTTTTTGTTTTTTTTAAAGTTTATTTTTTGTTTTGTTTTTGTATGTTTGTTGTTTTTTTTAGATTTTTTTTTGTATTCAATTTTTTTTTAATTTTTGTTTTTTTATTTATTTTTTTTGTTTTCTTTTTTTTATTGTTATTTTATTTATTTATTATGATTTTTGTATGTATTATTTTAATTTTTTGTTAATTTGTTGCTTTTTTTAAGTTTTATTTTGTTGTTTTTTTAATTTTTTTGTTTTCTTTTTATTTTCTTTTTTAGTTTTTTTTTAGTTTTTCAGTTTGTTTTTAGTTTTTTTTTTATTTTTTGTATTTATTTTTTGTATTTATTTTTTTGTATTTATTTTTTTGATGATTTATTTATTTTTTTTTATTTTTAAGTTTTTTGTTTTGTTTTTGTTTGTTTTGTTTTGTTTTGTTTTTTTTGTTTTAAATTTTTTGTTATTTTCTTTTTTTTCTGTTTTTTTATTTTAATTTTTGATTTTTTTAAATTATTGATTTTTTTTATTTTTTTATTGTATTTTTTTCTATTTTTTTTGTGTTTTTTTATTATTTTTTGGTTTATATTTTATTTTATTTTCTTGTTTTTTTTTAAATTTTGTTTGTTTGTTTTGTTTTGTTTGTTTATGTTTGTTTGTTTGTTTTTTTTTTGTTTTTTTTTGTTTATTTTGTTTGTTTTTTTGTTTTTGTTTGTTTTTTTGTTTTTGTTGTTTTTTTGTTTTTTTTGTTTGTTTTTTGTTTTTGTTGTTTTTTTTTGTTTTTTTTTAATTTTTTTTGATTTTTTTTATTTTTTTGTATTTTTTTGTATTTTTTTGTATTTTTTGTATTTTTTGTATTTTTTGTATTTTTTTTGTATTTTTTGTATTTTTTTGTATGTTTTTTTAATATATTTATTTTTAATATATATTTTTTATTTTTTATTGTTATTTTTTTGTTTATTGTTTTTTTATTTATAATTTTATTTATTTATTTATTTATTTATTTATTTATTTATTTATTTATTTATTTATTTATTTATTTATTTATTTATTTATTTATTTATTAGAAAGATCAAGTGAAGTGCAATTAGGGGGCTGATTTTCCAGGTGATTTATGGCGAAGCTAATCGAGCTATTGGCACCATTTCTAGGTGTGTGAGTATGATATAATCTCTATAATTTAAACAAAATTAAGGCATTTTCAAAGGCTTTTATTTTTTGAGGTTTCAACGTGAATAGGACTTTTAAAAAAATATGCCCAAACTAGTACGTCTAGAAACAACGTTGCAATGGACGTCGTTGTGAACGATGGCCATTGCCACCCTATTTAAGGTTTTTAAATTTTAAAATGCTGGTTTCAGAGGTCGCCGTTCACAAAGTCGGATATTGAATTTTTATAATTTTCAAATATTTCTTTCTCTCATGGAGATGACATAAAATATTTTTGAATGTGGCTACCACTTCCATTGGGATATTCTCTTTTAAAACATAGAAAAATGCAAGAGAATGTAAACACCGTGTTTGTATTTACCACAAACAAGACTATTTTTAAGAATAAAAAGCGTGATATTTAGAGTAGGAAAGTCATTCATTATAATTTTTGACTTGATGAATTTCCTTTTTTTTATTAACAACAAATCCTTGTTTTAACACGGATTTCTAAGAACAGAGATGAACAAATGAAGAGAATAAGAGAGTGCCGCACATAGATAAAACCAATCAATCTCAATAATGAAAATGTGTAGCATGCTTAAGTAAGAAAAAAACAGAGTTTATATATTGGCTCTGATAATTGATAAAAGAAAATAAAGAGAAATACTTTACAGCTTAAAACACACAGATTTAATAAATATTCATTAAGGGTGTGGGGTTAAATTCACAAGAGACCCAATCAACTATATCGAATAGCCCGCTTTTCTTAAATAAGCCTGCTTTTCTCTAGGTAGTGGCTTCGTAAATATATCAGTAACTTACTCTTCGGTCCTGCAAAAAACCAACTTAACTTCATTAGTCTCAATAGCATCCTTGATGAAATAATATTTTAAGCCTATATGTTTAGTTCGACTATGCATAACCACATCACTTGCAATGGATATAGTTGATTGATTATCAAACTGAATTTTAGTTGGATGGTTTAATGATTTATCTAGATCAACGAGTTTTCTTAACCACGGTACTTGAGAAGTCGCTACTGAAAGCTGAAACATATATAGCTTCAGTTGTAGACAGGGCGACAGTGGATTGTTTCTGGGACTGCCAAGAAACAGCCGTAGTTCCAAAACTAAAAACATATCCAAAGGTATTTTTGTAATCCTTTGGATATCCTCACAAGTCACTATCACAATGACCAGAAATTTCAGTGTGACTAATCTTAGCGTATTTTAGGCCTAAGTCAATTATTCCTTTGAGATACCTCAATATTATTTTGGCAGGACTTAAATGTATGTGATTTGGTGTCTGCATAAATTGTGACAGTAAATGGATAGAATACATGATATTAGGTCTTGTTGCAGATGCATACAACAAGCTTCCGATTAAACTTTTATATGTTTTTTCATTTACCAATCTTCATTGGGCAGAAAGTAGTTTTTAATTTACTTTTAAGGGGGTAGAGACAGGCTTACAATCTCTCATTCCAAAGTTTTTCAGTATTGACTTTATATATGTGATTTGAGAGATGGACACACCACTTGTGTCTTGAGTTTTTCAAGTCCTAAGAATTGTCTTAAGTTTTCTAGGTCTAACATTTCATACATAGTCTTCATTTCTCTTCTAAAATTATTTATTAATTCTATTTTATTACTTGTGAAAATAATATCATCCACATATATGGAGATAATTAAAATTCTAGATTTTTATCTTTCTTAATGTAGAATGTAGGTTCACTCTTACTTCTCTTGAATTCTTGATTCAATAAGTATTTATTTGTTGATACAAAGTACGAGGAGCATGTTTCAATCCATATAAAGCCTTATTTAGTCTATAAACACAGTATTCACTCCTCTTTTTTTACAAACCTAGGGGTTGCTCTACATAGATTTCCTCCTTGAGTTTTCCATTCAAGGAGGCTGACTTTATGTCGAGTAGGAATAAATTCCAACCCTTATGTCCAACAAAGGCAATTAAAAGCTTTAATGTTTCAAACATTGCTATCGGAGCAAAGGTCTCTTGGTAATAAGTTCAAGGTTTTTGAGAGTAGCCTTTGGCCACTAACCGAGCCTTATATATAGGTTGATTTGAGTCATATTTTTCAACCAAACGAGTCTTAGAGATATCTTCTCCATGAATTTTAAGTTGATTAACTATATCAAGGAACTGAGTTGAAAACTCAATAAGATAATCTGAATTTTTCATGCTCAGATTCTCAATGCCTTTTCTTAAGGCGTGCAGAAGAGCTCTTCGAGCCTTCTTATCTCCTTGATATTTCTCGATTAGGAGGTCCCAAGCCTCCATGACTTGAGTACGGCCAAGTAATAGAGGGAATATAACATTACTTACACCTTGTTGGATGAAAGTAATGTTTTCACATTTAACTTCCCCAGTTCTTTCTCTTGTAGTAATTCCTTACCCTCCAGAGCAGAGGGATTCGAGGAATCTTTATATCCAGAGACCACAATTTCTCATATATCTTGTGAGATAAATATGATTCGCATTTTAACAAGCCAATAGTCAAAATTCTCACCATCAAACAAGGAAATAGGAATTGACCCGAGTTTGATGATGTTTGATTTTTGGAAAACATATTTGTTTGAATAACTTGAAAAATTTTGAACATAAGTTTGGGGGTTTTGTAGAAAATATGATTTAAACACTACAAAATCTTCAAATCTTAACAGATTTGGTCAGATCTGTGTTAGATCTAAAGAAATCATGATAAATAAATTAGGATTTCGAGATTGTCTATTCTGGAGAAATTAAATTAGAACAACCGTTCAGAAATAATTTCAATCTCAGGTAGATATCTTAGTTCTGATACTAGATTTTTGTTTATTAACAACAAATCCTGATTTTAACAAGGATTTCTAAGAATAGAGATGAACAAATGAAGAGAAGAAGAGTAGAAGAGTGAGTCACGTAGAGAGAAAACCAAGCAATCTCAATAATGAAAATGTCTAGCAGGCTTTAATAAAAAAATCAGAGTTTATATATTGCTCTGATATTGATAAAAGAAAATAAAGAGAAATACTTTACCGCTATGTACACGCAGATTTAATAAAAATTCATTATGGGTATAAAAGTAAATTTACAATAGGCCCAATCAACTATATTGAACAGCCCAATCAACATTTCTCCCGCTGACTTATGGCTCACTTCAGAACCATCATGCTGATGGGCCCAATAATCATCTACAATGTGCCGGTGCGAACCGGACAGGACATTCCACCGAGCTTGATCAATGCTCTCACCAAGAAGAATTGCACCAACTTTGCCGGCATCAGGGAGTGCCTAGGGAATAGTCGAATCGAGCAGTATGTCAAAGATGGGATCACCTTGTAGACTGGGAATGAAGACAAGGCTTATGATGCATGGTGGAGCCATGGCGCTCAGGGAGTCATCTCCATCATTAGCAATCTTGTCCCCGGATTAAAGCGAGAGCTCATCGTGATGGGGAAGAATGACGAGATCAGTTCTTCACTGTTGCCTCTTATCTAGTGGATGTTCCACCAGCCCAACCTCATTGTCGTGAACACTGTTCTGGCTCAGCTTGGGGTCATCAGGCCTGTGTTTAGACTTCCTTAGCTTACAAAGAAACACAAAGGTACAAGGAAGGGAATTCACCCTAAATAAATCAAAAATTGTAAAGAATGACGACTCATACTATGAATATCACGCTTTTTCTTCTAATAAATCGTCTTGTTTGTGGTAAATGCAAACATGGTGTTTACATTCTCTTGCATTTTGCTATATTCTAAAAGAGAATATCACAGTGGAAGTGGCAGCCGCATTCAAAAATATTTTCTGTCATTGTGAATGCCAGCCTTTGAAAATTATAAAAATTCAATAGCTGGCATTGTGAACGCCAGCTTTTGAAACCAGTATTTTAAAATTTAAAAACCTTAAACAAAGTGGCAATGGCAAGTTTTTCACATTGACAGCCATTGTGATTCAAAAATCACTATTGTTTGTGGTAAATTGGCCTTAAATGTTGGATTTTTTAATCATTATTCACGTCCAAAATTCTTCATTTTGTGTCTTTTTTTTGTCAACGACAGCGGTCGAGATGGTGGTCGAGGCAGTGCATTGGGCGGCACAAGAAATGCTGATGATCTTGGCGTGCCTGCCGCCTGCGGTGTTCGTCAGTCTGCCAGCATCACACTAACAATAGTCCGCATGATGAAAGTGATTTTCGGGCGGAAGACTTGCACCTACACCGACGACGTGCCTGCCATCTTCAAGCTGTAAAAAAAAATTGGCCGCAAACTATAATTGAGGAGGAAAATATATCTAAAATAGACTCTTTTCTTTCTTTAATTCTTGTTGTTTTACAATCAATACAATGATTATTTATAGGCATTAATTTGCCCTAATAAAATCGAAAATTAAAAATCATTATCATCCATTAGAGTAATTATTACTCTTGAATTTCATCTTCCCTATTGAAACAAACATTTAATGTCTAAAAAAAATTTTTCCATTGAAACTTGACCATTTAATATTTATTTAACAAAACTCCCCCATAAACTTAAATGCTCCTGCCATCTTTCATGCTGAGTATCTTTTGCAGTTGTCGAGTAGTATCGTAGGTAGTGGTTTGGTGAAGATATATGTGACTTAGTCCCGACTTGCCACGTATACTAATTTTATATTTCATTCCTTTACTTGATCTCGGATGAAGTGAAAACGAACGCCAATATGTTTGCTTCTCTCATGATTCACCGGGTTCTTGCTCAATTCAATTGCTGATTTGTTGTCAACTCGTATCTCAGTTGTACCGAGTTGTTGTTGTTCCATCTTGCCCAATAGATTTCTGAGCCATATCGCATGACGTACACACAAAGATGCTGCCACATATTCAGCTTCACATGTTGAAGTGCCACGATTGGTTGCTTCTTTGAAATCCAAGTAAATGCCGTGTCACCCATAAAAACACATAACACGATGCACTTTTCCGATCATCCAAGTCTCTGCACCAATCACTGTCGGAGTACCCGACCAACTTGTAATCTGCCGCATTTGTATAAAATAACCCGAGTGATATTGTTCCTTTGATGTATCGAAGGATTCGCTTTAATGCCTTCTAATGTGAATAGACTAGCTCCTCCATAAATCAACTTACAATGCCGACACTTAATGCAAGGGTCAAGCCTTGTGCATGTGAGATAGTAAAGGCTTCCCACTAAACTCTGATATTGCTTGCATCAACTCATTCTCCTCCATCAAACTTAGAGAGTTTGCACCTGGTTCCATTGGTGTTGAAACCGGATTGCAAGACTCCATCCTGTACTTCTTCAAAATCTCCTTTATATATGCCTCCTGTGATACAAAAATACTCGTCTTTTCTTGCCTTACCTCTAGACCAAGGAAAAACTTCATCAAGCCCAAATATGTCATCTCGAATTCCCGTGTCATTGTGCTCTTGAACTTTGTATCATTTCATTATTATTCCATAAAAATGAGATCATCAACATAAAGAGCAACAAATAACATATTACCTTCACTCTTCTTTACATAAGGGCATGTTCATAAAGACATTGCTCAAACCCGTTCTCTTTGAAGTATGTATCGATACTAGTATCCATGCCTGCGATGCTTGCTTCAAACCATAAAGTGTCTTCTTCAATTTCAATACCTTCGTTTCTTCTCCAATTTTCATGTACCCGGGTAGTTATTTAATATAAACTTCTTCTTCAAGCACACCATTTAGGAATGCTGATTTGACATTCATTTGTAATATCGGCCAATTGAGCTGAGCCACTTGTGAAATGAGCAATTTGATTGTCTCCATTCTTGCAACGAGAAGGAAAACACCATCATAGTCAATTCCTGCCTTGTGCTCGTATCCTTTTGCTACATGTCTCGCCTTATACCATTCTATCTCTCCTTGAGCATTCATCTTTCTCTTAAATACCCACTTAACATCAATGAGCTGAGTTCCTTTTGGCAATTCTGCTAACTTTCATGTGTTGTTGCGATCTATTGCTTTAATCTCCTCGTCCATGGCAGTTTTGCCACTTCTTATCTTGCACCGCCTATTCAAAACTTAAATTCCGGAATCTACCAAAAGACATACAAGGTGTACCTCATTTGTTGAATCATACAAATCTTGTAAGCTTCGCATCTTGGGTTGTCGGGGTTCATCTTCATCATCAATGGTTTCAGATTTTTCAGTATAGTTGTTGGCATAGCAATTGATGATTCTCCAACATCAATGATATCCTCAGTGCTTTATTCCAATCCCATTCATTTGCTTCATGGACTCGTACATCATGACTCACTAGAATCTTCTTTCTTATTGGGTCAAATAGCTTGTATCCTTTTGTTTTCTCATCATACTCAATGAAAATATATCTTTGCTTTTGTCTTCGAGCTTTGTTCTTTGCTGATCCGGCACATGTGCGTAAGCCAAACTGCCGAATACTTTGAGATGAGAGACTATTGGTTTTTGTCCACTCCATCTCTCTTGTGGTGTTTGATCATACAAC
>JAREIK010016207.1:10000-50996 GCA_029783825.1 Sapria himalayana | reverse complement strand
AAAAAAAAAAAAAAACAAAATAAGTTACATTTAAAAAAAATATTTTATTTAATCTATAAAATACTCACCACATCTCTATAATATTTATGATTTTCACAAATATTTATTCTCTCAAATCTCATATTTTTACTCTCTCAAAAATTTTTCTTCTCTCTCTCGGGATTTCGTCATTTGGCTTGGCTTTTCGGGAATCTCAACTCGGGTTTCGAATTTTGAGCTAGACTGTGGTGCACCGTGTACGTGATCACCCTCACTGCTTTACAGGATAATTTATTTTAAGTTTTTATTTTCTCTCTCTCTCTCAATTTCTCTCTAGTCTGGTTTCTTTCTCTCTAGTCTGGTTTCTTTCTCTCTAGTCCTAAATTGTTAAATCTAAAATCTATCATTTAGTCTCTACATAAGTTTCCTGTTTAATAATAATCTTAAAAGATGATAAATACTAATGAAACATATTTAAATTTAGAAAATAAAAATATTACACAGATGTATGAGGCTGCTGAAACTTTGGTTTCTCCAGTCATCTCAACCCAAACTTCTAAAAAATAAAAAATTATGAGGACTTCTGTAGTTTGGACTCATTTTAATATAATAAACAAAAAAATATTAGGGGTGAGAAACAAGAAATGACACAGTGCAAATATTGTATGAGACTTTTAATATGTAAGCATTCATTTGGGACTGGGCACCTTAAGAGGCATGCCGAATTATGCACCAAAAAATATGGTCCTTTAGATCCTAGGCAAATCCAACTTGGCACAGTATTTTTTGAGACTGGATCGAGTTCAGTCTCAAAGTTTATTCCCTTCATATACTCCAGCGAGTTGGGTAGGGACTGCATGGCCAAACTTATCACATTGATGGGTTTTCCGATCATATTTTCGGAAGATCCAAGGGTAGTGCGCATAAGGCAGACATATTTCCAGACTGCTTATCGTAGGATTCCTATGTCCTCATCTAGGAATGACATACTAAAGATATAAGTTAGAAAAATAAAAAATAATTAATGAAGTTATGGCATATAGTGGAGTGGTGTCTGTGATGTCCGATATCTAGACAAGTCACAATGAATCATCTTATGCATGTCTCACCAGCCACTATGTAGATTCTAACTAGACTATGAATAAAAAAATTTTAGGATTCTCTGAGATTCTTCATCCTCATAATGGCTCGGCCATTTTTGAGGTATGATAAAAATCTTTAAGGGAATATAAACTTTAAAATAAAATTTTTAGTATCACGTTTGATAACGTATCTATTAATAGAGTAGCGATCAACATGTTAGGAATATTAGAGACGCACCATTAAGAGAGATTTTCATGTCAGAATGCATCGTGTCCACATGATTAACCTAATTGTTCAAGCGGGTATGAAGGTGTGTTCTCCTGCGTTGGATAATATACGTAATACACTAAATATATTCGCACTCCTCGCAGACAACAAGAGTTTGATAGTCTCTGTTTGTCTGCGAATCTTAAGAAGAAATTCCAATCGAATGTGAGACATTATTAAAATTACACGTACCTAATATTAGAGTCATGTGTTGGATACGAACCATGTGATATCCGACTACGTCAATAGTAAGAGTGATAAACATATTATTGACGACACGGACTGGTCTTCAGGAATTTCATTTATGAAATTCCTAAATATTTTTTTATGACACGAGGAATATGTGTTCGTTGATTTATACGCCCACAGACTTGCATTGCACTCATGGTGCATATACAATATTAGTAGCATGTTTAGGAAGTTTTGAACTGACTCGACATTTAGCCTTATGGTTGCAGAGATGAAAACCAAATATTAAAGTACTTGTCCACCGTTCCATCTCTTTATTATCTCGCTGCATATATGGACCCTAGGGTTATGGTGGAAGGGGTATAATAAACTTTGACTTACATTTCCTCGTGCATGAACTGGACGATCTACCTGAAGGATTTATTCACGAGAAGTTGACTGACATGTTCAATACAACGATACTAGGTATGGTGGTGATAGTTGTATTAGTGGACTGTGATTACGGACATGGATACCTGTTCGGAGATGATGATTTTTCCATTCAGCTAGCGAGGGGGAAACGTCGGGTGGATCATCACATAGGAGCGATCTTTCTCGGTACTTAGATACCGATTACTGTATAATCCTATCACATTCTGATACTAAGAATCTTAATATATTACAGTGGTGAAAATCATATGAGTCCACCTTTCCGTGCTATTTAGGAGTGACACGAGATCTACTGACTCATCCGGTGTTGAGCGTAGTATCGGAGTTTATTTTTTCTGTTGTCGTGAACCTTTATTTCAGATAGGAGATTGAGATTAGTCCATATATTATTGAGGCTTGGCATGTTGGAAGGATGGGAGGATTCGATGTTTAGCATTCATGATCGTGCTGGAGTTGAGATAGGACTGCATCCGCATCCACTGCGAAGTGGATGGAGTTGATTGCTGATGATGATGATCCATATGATAGTGATCTTGATGTTGCGGCTGATGATTTCATGATATGTCAATTGACGATTGATGATGATCCACTGCTTTTTGATTTTGATATTTATTTTTTATTGATTGTACACTTATTTTTACGTTACGTTGAAATTTGAATTTGTTTGGTTCGGACCTTCAGTATCTATTGGCTGATTGCCTAATTGGTCATTTCTCATTTGATTTGCTTTGGTTTTTGACTTTTTAATTTTTTTAACGAAATTTTTTGTTTACTTTTTTGTTTGTTTAAATTTTTCATTTAAAAATTATAAACTCTATAATTTAATTCTAATAAATTATAAATTAATTTTTATTTAAATTATAAAAAAATTAAACTTTGAAATTAATACATTTTTAACAATTTTCATCTTATAATTTAAATATATTATACTTATCTATAATTCTATATATAATATAATATATATTTTATTTAAACTAAAAAATTAAAATTTAATTTTTTTTTAAAAAAAAATTTAAACTAGGCTTGTGACAGTATAGCCCTAGTTTGGCCCGACTGGGCCTCCCCAGGCATGGCACGGCACGGTACCAGTAACCGTGTCTGAACCTGACACGAAAGCACGATCATGCTCTAAAAAATGGGTCTGGACGGGCAGGCCCGGCCCGTTGACACATCTACCTGAACATGTTGGATTTCGTGATGCAGGCCCCGTGTCCGGCCTGGTCTAAAGAAATAGTGCCGAGCCAGGCACTGGTAGCTCGGTTGGGCGGCCTAAAAATCATGCCGGGCTGGCCCGCCTAAAATCATGCGGGTTGGTCGGCACGACCCATTTTATACCTCTAGTTAACAAATCCTAAATAATAAATAAATAAATTAATACATTTATACTTCCTTATTTATTCTTTAAAAATATTTGTTCCTTAAGAATTTTTTTTCTTTTTCTTTATTTATTTGCTTATCTTTATTATTTTGTTCATCTATTTTATTTTTGGTTGCTGCATCTCATATATCAACTTTTTAGTTCTTACATTTGATATGCTATTCTTGCATTTTCCTCTCATAAAAATTTCAATCCCTTTCAACCAAAAAATTAAAAATTTATTTTATTTACACATTCCATCATCTTCTCTCAAACTTTTCATTCTTTTATTTTTTATTTATTTTCCTTGTTTTTTTATTCTTTTAATAAAATATAATATTTCATTAATTTGTCTTTCCATCAACACTATAATAATATAATAATCAGAATAATTAAATATAATTGTAATCTCACATTCTTGTCTATAACTTTAGCATTAGTATAAATTAAAATTCAAATTATTTAAATCAAAATATTAAAAGATAAAATCATAAGGTGATGTATTTTATGTTCGTGAGGTGAGGCATAAGCCTTCAGATGTTATGGCATAAGTTTTTTGAGCATTACAATATATAAGTAATTAATATATTAAAATATATAAAATAAAATAATATAAATAAAAATATGAATACAATTCATTAGAATTTTAAAAAAATATACTAGTTTATTACTTTCACAAGAAACCATAACAAAGTTATAAAATAGAAAATAAATTCAACTATACTAATAATTTTAAAACTTTAACAAAAAGTCATAACCAAGTCATGAAATAAAAATTAGAGTAAATTATTTTTATTTAAATTATCCTCTTCAAAGGTATCATCATCCTCATTTAATATATCAAAAGTATGAAAATATTTACTATTATTTATTCCTATTTCATGTAAATCATCATCATCAATTAGTATAAAATTAAACTCATTTTCTTTTTCTTCGTCTTTGCTTGTACCTAGTATAAATTATTAATTATGTATAAATATTATAAATTTTTTTATTAAATTTAATCAAAATTTATGACTTTAATTTTTATGTATTTATTTGGTATTTTATTAAGTTTTCTTTTGTAGAAATATAAAAAAAATCATTTGATCTGATGATGCTTGAGTCTATTGGGAGTTGGATGACATAACTATAAAAGTATCAATATTGAATAACTCATCATCTTGAAGTCAACAAAAATCAAGAGGAGATTTTTTTTCTCCATAATCCACTCATCATCTGAATCAATTTCCTCTATCAAAATTAGATCAATATTTTATTTTCTTTGTAGATTTTATTATTTCGATTTAGTATTGTACCTTACATATACTAGAGCATTCAAACTTTGATGTTCAAGTTTATTTTTTTTTTGTATGTATTTATAAATTATGAAATAAAAAAAATTACGTGTTAAAATAAAATAAAGTTTTCTAACATTGAAATAGAAATATATGCATAAAAATTTATAAAAATAGAAATATTATTGATTCAATTGTGCTTCAATTTCTTTCACATCCCAAAGCACTACAATGCTAATGATTCGAATAATAAATTTTTGCAACTCTAGTTTTGAACCTCTAAAATGTATCCACCAATTTGTATGACTTATTAATGTTCGAGAATCAATTTGCATTACGACTTCCAAATTCACCAATTGCTTGATCAAATGAGTCCAATTAAATATTAATTTTTAAACGTTCTTGATAATCTAATATCTTATCCATTCATTCAAATAATCGTTTTCTCACCTCATCAATATTAGAGAATATATCTTCATACTTCAATTGATGATTAAGATAGTAATTTACTGTATGTAAAGGTCGATGAAGTTGAAGAGTTTATCTTGTATTAATTTTTCTCCAATTTGGGTCATATTTTTATCCACACTCCTACAATTAAATGTAATATTCTCCTTAGTTGAATCAATTAGCGCATAAATATAATTCATGGTTGATTTTTTTTTTGAATCACCTTCTCTCAAGACACTAACTAATGGAATGGTGGTATTTATGCAAAAAAATACGATGTTACAAATTTGGATCAAACAACAATATACTTCATACTTTTACACCTTTTACTTTTTTAGCCCACGAGCTTGAACATTAATTTTTTGAGAAGAACATTGCTATATGAGTTTGATTTTGCTTATAAAAGCTTTGCAGAATAAGAAATAAAATATCAAATCATGTAATTGTTGGACGTAGAAGTTCATGATTATTTGTAAATATTCTCATCAAGCTAAGAACCCAAATCATATATGAACTTTATAACCTGCCTAGCTCGAGCAAGTGTAGTATCATGAATATTTATCTTTTCAATATCCTCAAACATCAAATTAATACAATGTGCAACATAAAGAGTTCACCATAATTTTCTCATTTTTTCTATAAGTCTCATTCTAGCATTCACATAATTAAATGCATTATTAGTGATGATATGCATAATATTCTCCTCAATTTTTTTAAACACATCATCAAAATATTTGAATCAATTTTCTATTTTTTATTGTATCAGAAATATCATTTGAGTATATAAACCAAGTGTCCGCAGGATTATTAATCCAAAAGTTGATAAGAAATCTATTTTTTTTATCTGTCCAACCATCTGACATAATTGAATATTTATATTATTTTTAAGTTTTTTTGTGATTTTTTATAATAATACTTAGGTCATTTATCTATTCTTTAAAAATTCATATTCTTAATTCGTACATAGATGGAGACTTAAATTTCGGCTCAAAATTTGCAATAATATCAATCATAAAAATCCAATCCAATAAAAATCATTCACAGTCTTGAATGGAAGATCTCTTGAATACATAAACTTATCAAATTTTCTATGCATTTCATTCTTTCTTGTTTTCATCTTGAATTCAAAGTATTTTAATAAGATTGTGAAGTGATAAATTTATCCATAGGTCCTCTAGGAATATGTTCCCCACTCTAATTCCTACATCCTAAGACACTTATTATTTTGGACAATGTACTCTAATTCATTGAAGTTGGACTCATATTAATTTCTTGGAGTAATTTATTTTTTTTTTATTTTTTTAATCTTTAAAATTGGTCAATACCTCTTTACTTTCTAATCTAATATTTTCAGTAAATTTGGGGCATGGTTTCATACCATTATGAGTTCCAGCTAAGTGATGTTTGAGTCTATTCACCCCTCCATACATCTTTAATTATAAAATTTACATTTCAAATATTATTCTCAAAAATTTCAATAACATATTTCATAGAAAATTTTTTCTTGATTTTTTCAAATTGGAGGAACTTATTTGAAAAAAATACTAATAATAATATTCAGTTATTCATATTTCTATATAACGATAAAATTAATTAAAAAATAATAACAAGACATAATTAAAAGGAATTTAAAAATTAAAATCAGAATTTAATTGGTTCAAATCTAAAAAAACCAAGGCGTGTCTATAAAACATTTTTGAACCAGTTAAATTTTGAATTTTATTTCACTATAAGATTATTGTAACTTATTCTTTATGTTTATTTTTTTATTTTATGATTTATATGGGAGTATCCAACTTGTGAATTACATACATTTTTTTGCTCATTTTATAAAAATTTATTTGTTTGAATTTTATTGTTGAGTGTTAATATAATTTTATTTTTTGTATTGATTGGTAATATTAATTACAATGTTAATATAATGTCATTTTTCACATTGTCTATCTTATAAGTTATAACTCATAATATCTTATCTTTTGAAGAAATTTATTTTATTTTCTAGAATTTGACATATGTATAATAATAGTTAACAATATATAATAATATTTAACTATATATACGACTATACCTTAACTATATACAAATTATATATCTATATATAACTATTTGTTTAACTATTTATAACAAATATATATAACTATTTATAATTATATACATTGATATACAACTATCTTCATATCTATATATAATATTTGTATAATTATTTGCATACCTATATGTTTGACTATATATAACTAATTATAATTATATGTATAACTATATATAATTATATCTATAACTAGTTACTACATATATAACTATATGTTTAAAAATACATATAATTATTTATTATTATATATAACTCAATACAACTATATGTAACTAAATTTATAACTATATATATTATGTATAACTATAAATGTATCACTTTCTATATAAGTATATATTTATAGAAACATATAAACATATACTTATGGAACAGTGCTAGAAATACGAGCAGTGGAGAAGTGGAGAAGTGCCGAAAATATTGAGCAGTGTCGGAAATATCGAGATGAGATGAAGAAGACGAAAACGTCGAACATACCTGGAGAGTGGAGAAGTGCTTCCGTAGTGATCAAGTAGTGTTGGCAAAAAAATGATATTTTCGTCATCGAATAATATCAATCAGTGCCAGAAAAGATGATCGGCATTGTTTTCAGATTATAATTTTACATTTTTTCCTTTTTTTAAATGATTCCTTCAAAGTGTACACATCCCTCTTCAAGGCATGAAATGCGCAATCAAAGCATGCCTCGAAACGCTTCATAAAAGAAGGCTAATGCCTATTATGTGTGTAGTTTTTTTTTTCAGACATCTCAAAGTATTTTCTCAACGTCTCGCCCTGGGGTACGCACCAAGGTGGCCCTCGATACCACCTTAAAAACCTGTAATTTTAATATAAATAAATAATATATATATATATATATATATATATATATATATATATATATATATATATATATATATATATATATATATATAATATAAAAATAATTTATGAAAAAGGTTAATTGGGCAAAGGATGAATTAGATATACTGACACTTTTTTCATATCTCCTAATTTGACACATCCTAACTTGATTACCTAAATATTTAATTAGGTATAAAATATCCCTCCATACCTCCATTTGGTATTAGTTTGGGTATGCTGGGTATGGTTCAACTTTAGTATTATTGATGATCAAATCTTTCAATGTTTGTCATAATATGAACTTGTACTAATATATATTCGTGAACTATTGTGTGATTTGTTTCATCCAAGCTTTAAAGTTATTTTCATTCTAAAGAAAATTCTTTTTTTAGAATCAACATGATTTATATTTATTTATAGATATGATGGTTCCATGAGAACGACATCTTATACATACAAACAATTTTATATATAATTGATGGAGGGCTCTCTTTACTAACTAGTATTCAAGGATGAACTATAGATAACAATGAAAAAGTAATGAATCTAAGTGTGACTTATGAGCTCATACTCTTTTTTATTTTGTTAAAAAATTTTTGCTAAAAAATATTAATTTTCACTATAATTTTATTAATCTCTTGTGAAAAATATTAGTACTCTCTGAGTACTGAAATATGAAAAGAATAGACATCTCAAGATCCTATATGTTAATTTGTCCTATCTTGGGGAGATATTATAGATAAATTAAGTACTAAAAAATTTTGAAAGGTAAATTAAATAATTTTTCACTAAGATACAAGATTTGAAATGATACAAAAAAATAACAAAAGAAAATATTTGGTTGATGAGTTAAATTGATGTTAAAATAATCTCAATAATATTTTAAAATATTTCTTGCAAGTAGGAGTATTTAAGATGTTTTAATCAGATATATATTATTCGTTTCAGCAACCTCATTCTATGAGGGTATGCCAACACAAGAAGTATGATATATAATTTAGTAATTCATATAGTAAGTATTGAATATGTCTAACAACTATTCTAATGTATTATTATTTTTTATTTTTTTTAATATTTTTTATTTTTTTATTAAATTGAGTTTTAATTAATTTATGAAATATGTGTGCGATTACATAAATTCTAATATATTGAATCTTATTAAAATTCTAGAATTTAAAGCATCCAGGTAGATGTGTCAAACTGGTTGGGCCGGCCAGATACGGCACGGGCACGATACGACACGACACGCTACAGTACCATGCCCCGGCCCGTCGTGTCATGCTAGCACGTGAGCACAACACGCGTGACCACGTACCGAATGTAGTTAATATGAGCCGATGCCCTACATGAGAGGCTCGCCGAGCCCCAAAAGGGTGAAGACGCGCGATGACCCACCGTCGAAACTTTAATTTTTTTTTAAAAAATAGGGGTTTGTCTGATCCGAACCGGGCTGATTTCAGTGGTTTTCGGGGACGCGGGTCCCTACCGGGCTGGCACGGTAGCTAGGTTGGGCGGCCTAAAATCGGGCAGGGTTGTGCTGGGCTGGCCCATTTTACACCTCTACATCTAGGTGAGAATAGTAATAAAGATAGATGATTGTTTGGGAAGCCATCATGTTACATATGTATATTGAAGGTCATGCCTTGGTGTGATGACAAATATTTTCATGCAAAGGTGATGGGTTTTGGATGCAAAGGTAGATGTAGTTTCTTTGATTTTTTTATATAAAGTTGTCAAAATATGAATCTATCCCAAATTCCTAGTTAAGCGTGAGCCTTATTCTTAGGATATGACCTTAATTATTTTATGAAATATCCAAAAAATAAAAAATATATAAAATTTATTATAAAAAAGATATATTCATATATATATTATGAGTAATTATTATTAAAAGTAATCAGATATATATGTTATCTCTGGTTATATATCTACTAGGTTCTCATATAATTTATTATTTTACATTAAATAGTTCATTACTCACACCTGATTGGCATGCTACATAGAATGCTCTGGTATATTTTTTTATTTGGCTTGCCTCACACTCAAAGTATTTTTTGATGTAAGATTGTCGAGATATTAATTTTTTCTAGACCTTGAGCTAAATGGAAGTCTTGTGCATTGAATACAATATTCATAATTTTGTGAGTTATATTAAAAAAATAAAAAAATACATGTGATCTGTCACAAAAAAGATATTTTCATGTATATAATAAGTGATTATCAATAAAAATAATCAAATATCTAATTTTTTTAGTTGTATTTTTATTTGGTCATCATATGTCAAAATATATCAAATCAAATTAGTTCATACTTACATATGACTAACATATAAGATTGGAATATTTAGTATATTTTACTAGTTGATATATTTCATATTTTAGGATAAAAATATTCGTGAGACTATGATAAAAAATAATCAATTTGGTCGGCAATGGATGATCAAGTTAAGAATGCACAAGTAAAAAATTAAACACACTTAAATATATAAAAGAAAAACATACCATTAATGAAAAGACATAATCCACCATCATCAATCCCAAATGGAGATTTTTTTTTAAAATTTTTAGATCTTGTAAATAAATTTCAGTAGAAATAAAATAAAATTAGGATTGAGCTACCTTGATCCTTGAGAGATAATTCATTGAAAGTTGAGCAATATGATAATAAATAATAAATAATAAATATGATATGGTGAATAAACAAAAAATTAAGATGAATACTATTATATTCAATAGTTTTAGAGTATTTGTCATCGACTAGATCAATATTTTTAGAACGTGAAAAAATATAATAAATAGGGAATGATTAATATTAATGTAAGAATTGTCTCATATGTTGATAATTTAAAAATTTAAAATATAACTACAACCAATAATACCCGAAGGACTGAAAGTCACTGTTGTTGCTATATAAAGGAATTTTATTTACATATCTCAAGTAAGTGTAAGTGTCACAATGAATAAATTTTTTGAAGGCTCCTAAATAACTTTGATATAGAGGTGTCAAATTGGCTTTGTCGTGATGGTTTTTTGGCCCAACTAGAACATCATATCGTGCTCGGGATGTCATGTTTTCTAGTAAGGGAAATGGGCCATGTTGTGCCCGGCATGACATGCTTTCTAGCACAAGCATGACATAGCCATTGCCTTGTTGGAATTACTTTAAAAATGGATAGACCTGCGTGCTTGGTTGGTCTGCCATTTGCTCAGATTATGCCAAATCGTGATCAGTCAAACTAGATTATGCCAAGATGGTTCATGCCTGGCTAGACTAGCTTGAATTAAGTCCAGACTAGTATGGTTTGGCCACCTAGGCCAAAATTGGTTCTCATGGGTTGGCCATGTTGTGTTTCCTTGACATGTGGGCTAGAAAACCTGGCCGGACACAGCTACAGTCTAAACATGGTTTTGGACTTTGGTGTACTATGTTGGGGCATGCACGACATTTTTTGCGTCGTGTCTCGTGTTGTGCTCAAACAACTTAGCCTAGTTGACAACTTTACTTTGGTAATCAATCATTCTCTCTCAATACTATATAAGCATTTTGGTTTTCTCATTAGAAATAATACCCAATGATCATCTATGATATAAATTATTCTTCTATAATGTATATATTGAACTAATATTTTTGTTTTTGCCTCATGTAACTAGCACTATCAATACATATAATATGAGATATGTATCTATTATCTTCTCTAAACATGTCATCCAATCAACCTCAAAGGAAAAAATATCAACTCTAGTGAATTCTAATTTGATTTTTGTCCAAATATGGGACCCCAAAATATGGGCTTTCTGAATTTAGGAATGAGGGTTTCATGTTGCCTAAAATATAATGATAGAAAACTTGAACAAAAAGGTTTTTGGACTACCAAAACTTTTGTTGAAATAATTCAAAATTACTTGAAAATATTACAAAATGGTGATTTTTGCCATATTACTTCCAAAAATTAAGGGTCGGCTTTTACAATTCTTCTAGCTTCATTTGAGTTTCAGCAATGTTGTCACGTTTTGAGTTTTAGCAACCAAAACCTTGAGTTGGGGATCACCCAATTCAAGAAATACAACTCAAATATTTTTTTGGTATATGAATGATTTATTCTATGAGTGATATCATTTTGTTATAAATGAGATATATAATTAATCTTTTTTTTGGATGTTAGATTTTTAAGTTATGCTCTATATGTGTTCATATTGATTTAGTTATTGATTTTATTTTTGATGTGATCTTTTTAGTAATTTTAATTACTTATAGGATAATTGTATTAAAGATTCACAATCTAATTATATCTAGACTAAATATAATATATTTTCTCAGTATAATTAGTTATTTTTTAGATTTTTCATGACATGTTAACATTAACACAACTCTTTAAAGAATGAGGTATGCAAAGAAATATTTGGGATTTGGAATTTTTTTTTAGTGATCACGGATATTTATAGTTAACTAAGTATTCAAATTCGAGTTGAGCAAAAATATTTACGGAGAGGTCATGATAGGGTTTTATATTATTCATAGAAGCAACCTTGTGTTCAGAAAAAGTAAAGAGTCATATGATTATTTTAAGATTCATTGCAGAGATAATTTAAATTATTGATGACAATTATGTATGAGATATTTTGGAGTGACATCTATTCGAGGAGATTAAATATCAACTTTTTTTTTTATTTACTATGATAGTTATACATCAAAATATAAAGTATCAAATCAAATATTTCACGAGCGGACGAAAATAAAATTCATAGAGATAAATTATTTCTTTTCATGAAGGGCTTGAAAATACTTCAATTTATGTTTTTTTTCTAAGAGATTGGTATTATGGACATATTCACATTAACTTGATGAGTGGGTAAATTGAGTTATAATTTTATATTTGTTTATTTTTTTTTTTTTTAGTTTGTCTTTTGAGTTTTGATAGGAGCATCCAACCGTGACTTGCCCCCATCAATTTTTCCCATATTATAATGATATTATGTATATGATAATTTATATTTGGAGTTTACGCATTTGATTTTTTTTGAGCTTTGATTCTAACACATTGGTTAGTAAATCAATTCCTAACCAATGAAGTCATTGATAAAAAAAAAATCTCTTCAGCTTTCATTGAGTAATGAGTTGTGAACCGGATGAATCATCCATTCTAATTATTAAAATAGAATCTAATTAAATTAAATTGTCTAGATTTTTTTCTAAAATTTAATGACCAGTTGTTCATATATTAGAGATGTATTCATGTGTTTTATTTAAAAAATGTTTAAATTAAAATTCTTACTTGAGTCTCAACTTGTTTAATCTAGGGAGGCTCTATTATAATATGCAGACTAAACGAAAAATCACAATTTAAGCATAATATTATAGCAGACACCATTGAGGGTACTGGAAAAGTGAAAATTCTCTTCTTGACAGAGGCACGAATGATGATAGCTGCTATTTAGAAAGGAGCTACAGCAAAAGAAAGATAAGTGCATTAGTGGTATTCAGAGATACACTATTGGGCACATCAATGGTACTGAAGCTTGATTGCATGCACAATGTGGAGTCAATTAAGCTGAGAGAGATTAACTAAAAGTTGAAAAAAATTGATTTTGATTGATTCGTGTGTCTATGAAGTGAATCGTGGTTATACTTTGTTTTCTGGAGCTAAAATGTTGATCTTTACTTGCACAGGAAATTGTTGTTGGAGAACAAGCATGTCAAATATTTGCATATACCATTCACAGATAGTGTTGTAGTTGTCACATGCAATCCTGTTTCAAAGTGGAAAAGGCTTCCTGAACTTGAACCCAAATGGAGTAAAGTTGAAGCGACGCAGCATGTTCGTGACTTGTACAAGGAGTCCCTAAAAAAGTACAGGTGTGTTTGGTAATCTTCTTACTGTATGGGATATTTTTCCGTGCAACTTCTATCTCGTGATTACCGGATAATTGATGATATCTAATCATCTTTGAACCATAATTTCATTTACATGTTATTTTCTTTCTTAACTAGATATTGATTGAGGGGGTGGGGCTTCGCAATTAGATTGAAAATGTATCATGTTTGACTTGTTTTTTGTTATGAAGATGTTTATTTGTTTATGTTGATATAGAAATATTATTAGAATTACATAATAGAAATATTATTAGAATGCTCAATTTTATTATGGATATTCTATGTTTGGGAGAAAGAGATGAGATATGAAATTCTCAAATTCTTTTTAACAATGCTCGCAAATTAATCTCTAATAATAATATATGTAGTGGTAAGTGAACTCTCATGTGTTTTTTTTTTTTTTGATGAAATTATAATAAATTTTTATATGTTTTATGTATTTGTAAAATGGTAGATTGAAATCAATCTGTTTAATTATCACAGTGAAATACCATTAGATGAGGGACATAGTCAAATCTATTTGAGAAAATGCCTAATTTGTATCAACTCACATGTGATGATTGTCATGGTATTATATTTCATTTTGAAGAAAGTATAAAATGATACAATGAATTTTTTTGTTTGTATTCCTAACTGCTCAGTTTGAATGTAGACATTTAATATTTGATAACTTTTTTCATATATGAAAGAAATCTTTGGCCTGTTTTTTTCACATTACTAAATATGCAAAGAATAATATTCATCATTCATATGATTTTGAGATGGAAAATCTTAAAATGATTAACTGTGTTTATATCGTGTGTGATTCATGATATAATATTTATAATTTAGTTAAATATTCATACAATTCTTTAATATTTAGTGGAATCAAAAAGAGTATCTAGATTAAATATTTATTTATACCCAATTTAAAAGGAAATTTTGTTGGAATATATTTTAATAATTCAACTCATGCCAAGATATAATATATATATTTTTGTTGGATTAGTATTTTCTCTCATCGAGAATATGCTACTTTAATAATAAGTAAATATTTGAGTGTATAAAGTTTTTTTGTTTTGAATTGCATCTAAGTAAATTATTTTAGTTGATAGGTATTGTACTCATTGTTGTTAATGATAAAAGATCATATGTATGTTTGTGTGTGTCTAAAAACATACAAGGAGATTGGAGGCTTCAAACATACTAAGTCAAGATTCCTGAAGATTTTGAGATCTCAATACTTTTTATTATTTGACAAGTTTAATCAATTTTTTTAGTGACTCTAAAATATTTTATATTTTTTTTTGTGATGAGGCATATCTCCCTTGCTCGGGTGAACTTCCAAAAGGGAGCATTTGTCCTCCTTGGGCCTAGGTAAGTCTTTTCTTTTATAACAATGATAGATGGAAGATAATCATGTCATACTAAAATTTTAATTGAAATCAAGATAAAACATGAAATTGTAGGAGTCTCAGAAGATTTTTCAAATCCCACAACCAATGATAGATTCTTCAAGAAATTTCTAATATTTAAGAAGATAAAATTAACACTAAAAATAATGACTCTTTTTGTCAAAAGATAGTACCATTTGTATTTTTTTTAAAAAAATAGAACAAATAATAAAGATGTACTTAATGATTTTAAGTACATCTTATCTCACGGAAGTACATCTTAATAAAGATATACTGACCCATGCTGGCCCGCGTCATGACTAGGCTAGTTGGTTTGGTAAGCTAAGCCAAAACTAGCTTGCAATGGCCGTCTTGCATGTTCATGCCGTGTTGTATTTCTCGTGCTAAAATGTTTGGCCTGACATAGCCTAAGTTGTGCCGTGGGCCGGCCCATGACATGCTAAGCATGACCAAATCATGTTGTGTTTGGGCTGCTTAATTCAATTGATATCTCTATTTTTGATTTTCATGTTAGTTTATTATTTATGGCTTCTCTTTTAAAACAACTTAATTATAATATCTTTATTTTTATTGATATTTATTTGCATGATTAGAAGAATTTAATGAAAATTTTATTTTAAATTAAGCAGACTAAATTATATATTATTTCTTCGATGGTAAAATTTTTTTTTAGATATTTGAGTATTTTGGACTCATTATTTCTACTTTTTTAGTTTAATCACAAATCACTAATCAGATTAAAAATACTTTATCATTGTCTTAAAGGTATGTCGATTCTAAAGTGTGAGACATGTCAGTTAAAAAAGTTTATTAAAGTTTTTTATCCTTGACATCAATCTGATTTGAGTAGGAAAATATTTGATTTAATACATGATGATGTATGAGGACCTTATAGAGATGCGATCAGAGATTGATTTAGTTCTTTGATTATTTTTGTTGATGACTATTCAAAATATAAATTGAAATATCTTTCATGATAAATTAGAAGTTTATTTTATTTTTTTAGATTTTTCATGAATTAAGAAATAATAATATATTAAAATATATGTTGGGTTACTTTAGTACTTATTATGTGAATCATGAGATTATATATTAGATTTTAAATTATCAATAAAATAAGATTATTAAAAGAAATAATATATATCTGATTAAGAAGGCTTGGGTACTAGAAAAGTATTACAAAATATTTATGAGGAGATATAATTGACCATAATTTCAATAATTAGATACACTCATCTATTATTTTTCAGTGTATATTTTTTAAATCCTATATCATGAAAACATACTATTTAATTTACTTTTTAGAATTTATAAATTCACTTATTTTCTTCTTGTTTGTACTTTAGAATGGAACAAGTAGACATCTAGGTCATTGAGCTATACTTTTTTATGATGATATTATTAAATGCATCCATATGTTTTTAATGAGTGTAGATGTTATCTTTTTTTTTTATAATTGTTTGTTTTTTAATTAGCTTAGGAAAGAATGAGTTTAGATGTTGTACATGAATTCACTATCATTCCACCCTTACTTGTAGTCATGCTTGGAATGCCATTTAATAGAGAGGGTTATCCATCAATAACTTCTAAGTACGTTAGTACTTAATATGATGTTATTCTTATAGAGTTATCATATATGCTAATAAATTAAGATCGTATTAAGTTTGTAGAGAGAGGTTTCTAAAGTAAGGAGATTTCATTAAAATCCAGATGATGCAATAGTCTATGTGCCTTCAACTATAAAAACTCATATTGAGTTTGTAACTAAGACATTTGACCACCTAGAACTTAAAGTATATATTTGTAGAAAGAGACATACCTAGCTTTCTCATACTAAAGACTAGTCTACCAAGAAGTCAAATGAATCTACAGCTAATTTATTTGATCTTGATCTTCTGATCATTTTCCAAAAGAGCCAAATGAGCTAGACCTAGCAATTGGTTTTATAAATTTTGTCGTATTCTTATTTTATTTTGTTTTTTTTTTTATTTATTTTATTATTTTTTTGATGATATTTGAAAGTTTAAGTCTTGTTTTTTTTTTGAAATGTAATCTTAGCCAAAATGATGCTAGATTATGACAACAGAGATGCATATTTTTTATTCTAATGAGACTTAGTATTGCAATCTTTGGGAAGATATGTTATTGGTTGGAGGAGGGGATATATTCAAACATTTGGCATGAGCTAACAAGACACTTATTCTTTAGTGTCCACGATAGAATCAGTCATAGTTATGAAATGCGTGTCATAGGCATGCCTAGGCTCAGGCGCAGGTGAGGCATAGACATGGCTCCTCGCCTTGGCCAAGGTAAGGCTCGTTCACGTAGGTACACAGATAGCGAAAATGGCATGCGTCTTCCCAAAGGCGCGAAGCTCTCCATAGGTGTGGCTCTGTGCAAGTTGCTATCTATCGAGCTCCTAAAGCTCGATGAGCTCCATGGAGCTCGAGCATGAGCTCCATGGTGCTTGACGAGGAGCTGCATGGAGCTCATGATCGGGCTCCAGGAGCTCCATGGAGCTTGACCAGAAGCTCCATGGAGCTCATTATCAAGCTCCTCGATGAGCTACAGGGAGAGGGGTGAGGGGCGATGTGAAATAGGAGAGTTGAGATGTGTAAGGGTATTTTTGAATTAGTATATTTGATTATATTTTTAAAAATATATATGTAAAATAGGGTACATCTTTAAAAAACCTGTGCCTTAAGTATGCCTTAAGGCTCTGGGAGGCCTTTGCATCTTAGTGCGTCTTATGCCTTTCACAACTATGACATCATTATGTATTCTTATTTTTCTTATGGCATCTCATAGATGGATCATATATTAGGTAAATGTGAAAAATATATTTTTTCATAGTTTATAGTAGAAAATGTATATGGTGCAATTACATAGGGTTTAAGCAGTATAATTAGATGTTTATAAATTGTGGAAGATATTATATCATAATAAGTAATCTTGATTAGGTTATATATATATATATATATAGACTTTTTTTTGTTCTTCCGAGGAGTTCTGATGTCAAAGTGATTTTGCTGATTGTCTATGTAGATGATATTTTAAATATGATGTTATTTATAAGCAGTATAATTAGGTATTATTTATAAATTATTAAAGATATTATATGGGCTAAAGTAGTTATCAAGAATCTGATTTATGAGATTTTCATAAGTAGTAATCTTGATTGGGTTATATATATATTATTGACTTTTCTTTGTTCTTTGGAGGAGTTTTGATGATAATGTGATTGTTTATGTAGATGATATTTAATTATGAGAGTTGATGAGTTGGGAATTTCCTAATTCAAAAAGTACTTTCATATGTTTCAAACAAAAGATCTTAGGAAGCTCAAATACTTTCTTGGCATGTTAATGACTTATTTTATGAGCAGAATCATCTTGTCACATAGGAAATATGCACATGATACTCTTGTTGTGGTTGGTTTCTTTGGTTGTGTTATAGTAAATGTTTTTATTGATCTAGGTATTACTATTATTTTTAATATGATATCTTTATTTGACTCTACTATTTGTACAAGAAATGTATGAATGATTAATTATTTGACAATGACCAGATCAAATATATCATATATTATTAATATAATTAGTTGTTTCTTAGATTTTTCTTGGTAGATTCAGTTTGATATAACTCATTATATACTAAGTTATACAAAGTAAGTGTCTAGGATTAGAGATCTCTTTTAGGGATAATGGATATTTGCATTTAGTTGAGTATTTGTATTTAAGTTTGACACCATCTATGATATGGTTTTGTACTTTTTTGGGAGATAATTTTATCTATTGAAAAAATAGTATGCAATTATTTTGAGATTTAGTATATATACTTTCTACTTGAGGAAATTGTGTATGTATCCTCTTCTCTTTTTACCCTTTAGTATGATAATTAGATAATAAGTCATATATATTATAATCCAGTATTTCACGAGTTGATAAAGTATATAAATATAGATTGTTTATTCCTAAGTAAGAAGATTCAGGATGAAATCATTAGGATAATATATATTCAGACAAAAGAATAACCAGCATACATATTTATTAAAACCTTTAAAATGTTTCAATTTATATTTCTTTTCTCAAAGTTTATTGTTGTGAACTTATATACACAAATATAACATGGGGTGTTATAGTTTTCTTAGTATTCAACTTGTTTTTTGTATTTTTGATGGGGTATCTGGTATGTTAGTTATCTTAATTATTTTTGCTCATTTTATAAGTTTTGATTAATATTTAAGTGCATATGATGTATATTTTCACATAAGTATTATTATTTTATTTAATTTTATTTTATTTTTATATTTTAATTATTTTATTTTTTATATTTTAATTTTCTAATTTATATGTTTCATATTAAAGAAAAATAATTTTTTTTATGCTTAACTTCATCTAAGTTAAATTTCAAATAAAGAATATTTGTTGCTGAGTGAACAAAAGTATAGTGACAATAAAACATTATTCAATCTTTTTAATAATAAAAAATTAAAGAAAATGTTATCTCGTTGAGTTGTAATCAAAATATTTTTTTTAAATAGCCAATTTTGTAATACAAAATCACACAATGAAATTGAACTAAATTGAATCTCTTGGTAATATGGTTTATTGAAAGCAAATTATAGGAATACCAAGGGGTTCACAAAGCATGAAAATTATGAGTGTGCAAATTGATGTTGTCATATCCAATGATCTCTCTATAATGATAGTAACATGACTTTATCCTAATGATAGTGAGCTTTATCCTAATGGTTAGAACTGCATTAAAACATATTATTTATCTGAAGTGAGCTTTATCCTAATGATAGTCATCATCCTAGTGTATAAACTCTACCACAATTTCAGAGTAGAAGAACTAACCTACTCACTAGTTTTGCCTATATGCAAAAAAGATGTGTCCCTTGGGGTTTTAAGTTCAACAAATGTCTCAACATGCTTCATTATCCTAATGATAGTAACATGTTATATTTCTTCATGATCTCAACCAATTCCTCTCTTGTCCTAAAATACTTAGTTGTAGTTTACTAAACCCATGCTACATGGTTTCATGGTTACTATAGGTGATCCATGCTCATAGTTTTGAAAGGTTTCGGGCA
The DNA here is from genome assembly GCA_029783825.1 of Sapria himalayana. Lineage (NCBI taxonomy): Eukaryota > Viridiplantae > Streptophyta > Magnoliopsida > Malpighiales > Rafflesiaceae > Sapria > Sapria himalayana. The sequence goes on along the minus strand of JAREIK010016207.1, from coordinate 30,673 downwards.
CACCTAGGTACCAAAGTCGTCACCTTAATATTGTTAGTTATCATTTGAGCAAATTTATATTTGTATCGTCTATTTTTTATCATTTGTTCATTATTATCATCAATGTCAGTCAAGAAAAAATGATTGATTGGCCCATGTTGGTTGTATTTTTTTCTTAATATTCAATTATGCTTAATGTGTTATATATATATATATGCCTCTTGTAATTTATTATGGTTCTTGTAATGTGTTTGTAATTGCAGTTTAAAATGTATTGCATAAATATAATAATAAAATATTAGTTGTTGTATTATAAATAATTTTATCATTTATATTCTTGAACATGTAGTAGTTTTTTTCACATGATGATGTTCTACACATAAGAACATTACTTTTATCATGAACTTATATAATTTAGTTTTGAGACTCTGAATGAAACTACAATTCAATTGCATCATAGATAATAAGAATTAGAACTAAAAATATAAAATTTTATTTTGCAAATAACGTATGAATTAAATAAATAAATGGAGGTCGTACCAAGTACACAAGGCCCCTACTCATGTGTTGTATCTAATAGAAGTTAATATTTTGACAGTCTTATCTCGAAAATTGGAGAGGTTTGTGTGATAAGTCTCAAATCTGTGACTTATCGCTCATAGATTAAGATATTTGTCATCGTACTAAAATATGAGTTTTAATGTATACATGCAATAAAAAAAATTTCCAGATGATCAAATATTTCGTATTATTAATGTTTAAATATATTTAACTTTAAAATTTTTATGAATTAAACTAATAAATATAAATTAATATATTGGTGATTTTCTCTTTTTGATTTTAATTGCTAACTTGTTCTCAAAAGTTCTCAAACTTTGATATGCAATACAAACTTTATTATATATTTTTTTTATTTTGTCCAATCTTTCATTAGCTTCATTATGTATTTAATTAACTTATGTATTATCTCAAAAGCTGAATCTCTCACTCTGGATTTTAATCATTTTTTTTTATTTTTCTTTTCATTATATTGAAATTCATCATAATTATTTCTTTTGCCCTATGCATACTTCAAGCAGAATACTATGGTGTTTTAGAAAGTTGATATTATAATGGTGCTTGCTTAGAAGTGTTAACGGGCTGGGCCAGGCCGGCACGGCCCGAGGCACGCCATGATTTGGCCGTGCCTGGCTCGACACGGCACGAGAATAACCCATGCCCGTGTTGGGCTTGTTCACAGCACACCTAGTGTCGTGGCGTGCCAAAGCCAACAAGGCCTTGTGTCGGGCCGGGCACGTCCCGGTACCAAGGCCCATGGGCATGGTTTCGCCCCGACCCAGCCAGCACGATGGCATGACCCGAATTAAAATTTTGAGGCCCTACGGATCAGAAATTTCCATTGGGCCCAAAACTGAACCCACCGTATTTTTTGACCCGAGTCCGAGTCCACTTCAACAGCTATTCTAGAAGCCGAAGCTTCTGGAATGGATTGTTTGGGTCGGTTCGATGGCCAAGCCGACCTAAATGATAAAAAAATTCAATTTAAATCGTTGGATTTTGCCTCCAATGGCTATGGGGCTGAATCCAACGGCCCTAGGGATTCTGTCCCTTTTTTATTTATTAAAAATAAAAAAATCATTAAAAAACTTTTTTTAAAAAAAGAATTCTTTTACTAATCTATAAAGCCACCTCTCTTTTTCTCTAAGATTTATGTTTTTAAAAAATATAAATTATTTCATTCTTATTCTCTTACTTTGAAACCTTGCTCATCTCTCTCTCTCTCTCTCTTAATTTTTTCTCTCTCTGGATTTTGGCTCAATTTTTTGGGACTTGCAACTCAGTTTTGGTGTTTGAATTTGTGTTGTCCGTGATATTGCCTATGATAATTCAAAAAAGCTAAAGTATACGAATATATGCATTTCAGTTTATGCTTTACGAGTATTTCATACTTTTTTTATTAGTTAACTGTAAACTTACTTAACTAGTCTTTCTATCTCTCTACCCGACTCTCTAATCTAAAACAAAATTGAAAATGATAAATAGTAATTTAATAATGAGAATGAAATTAATTTAAATTTAGAAAATAAAAATTATTTGCAAAGATCCAAGGTTGTCAAAACTTTAGTTTTTCCGGTCGCCTCGACCCAAATATCTAAAAATAAAAAATTAGAAGGACATCAGTAGTTTGGACTCACTTTAATATAATAAAACAAAAAAATTTTAGAGATGTCGAAGAAGAATTGATACAGTGCAATTACTGTAATAAAATTTTAAGTTGTAATAGTTTGTGTGGATTTGGGCACTTTAAGAGGCATGCCGAATAATGCATCAAAAAACATAATGCATTTGATCCTAGGAAAATCTTACTTAGTGATGAGTTTTTTGAGGTTTGATACAGTTCAGTCTCAAAATTTACCTCTTTCATATACCACGACGAGTTGAGAAGGGAGGACATAGCCAAATTGATTATCACGATGAGTCTTTTGATTATATTTTTGGAGTATCAAAAGGTAGTCAGTTTCATGCATATATATTTTCAGCATGTATATCGTAGAATTTATAGGTCCACATCTAGGAATGACATACTAAAATATTATAAGTTAGAAAAATAAATAATAATTAATAAATTTAGGAATTATAGTGAAGTATCCGTGATATCCGATATTTGGACTAGTCACGGTAATACATCTTATGCATACCTCACCACCCACTATATAGATTCAAAATGGACTTTAAATAAAAAAAATTAGGATTTTCTGAAATTCTCCATCATCATGATGATCTCCAAGTCATTTTTGAGTGTATGATAAAGATCTTTAAAGAATATAAAATTTTAAATAAAATTTTTAGTATCACATTTGATAATATATTTAATTAATAGAGTAGTGATTAACATGTTTGTTAGAAATATTAGAGATGGATTATTAGGAAATATTTTTCATATCAGATGAATGTGTCACATGATTAACCTGATTATACCAGCGGGGATAAAAGTGTGCATCTCTGTTTTAGAAAATATACTTAACTCACTAAAATATATTCGCATGTCTCACAAACAATATGAGTTCAGTAGTCTGTGTTTGTCTGCGAATATTAAGAAGAAATTCTAATCGGATGTGAGATACATTAGAATTATACTTACATGATATTAGAGTCATGTGTTGGATATGAATACGTGATATCCGACTATGTCAATAGCAAGAGTGGCTAACTTATTATTGATGATACTGGCTGGGCTACAGGAATTTTATTTATGAAATTCCTGAAAATTTTTTATAACATAAAGAACATGTGTTTGTTAATTTATACTTCCACGACTTGTATTGCACTAAGGTATATATGCAATATTAGTAGCATATTTAAGAAGTATCGAGATGACCCAATACTTAGCGATATGGTTGTAGAGATGGAAAGCAATCACTTAAAGTATTGGTTCACAATTTTATCTCTTTATTATATGGATACTTGCATTGACCCTAGGATTAAAGTAGAAAGAGTAAAGAATATTTTGACTTACATTTTCTGGTGAATAAACATGGAAGATCCACCTTAAGGGTTCATTAATGAGAAATTGATTGAGATTTTTGCATACTATGATACTAGCTATGGTGGTGATAGTAGTGAGACTCTGAGTATGAATTTGGATATCATATTCGGGGATGGTGACTTTTTTATTCAGTTAGCGAGGGAGAAACGATGGGGTGGACCTTCGAATAGGAGCGACCTGTCTCGCTAATTAGATACTGATTACTGTTTAATCCAATCACGTTTTGCTATTAAGAATTTTGATATATTACAGTGGTGAAAATCATATGAGTCTATATTTTCCGTACTATCTAAGATGACACGGGATCTACTGACTCTAGTGTCGAGCGTAGAATCGGAGCCAATATTTTTTATTGTAGTAAATGTAATTTTTGATAGTAGATCGAGATTACGTCCAGATATTATTGAGACTTTAACATATATGAAGGATTAGGAGGATTCAAGTTTGAACATCCATGATCATGCTGGGACTACTCAAAAGCAGATGAGTTAATAACTAATGATGATCCATATGATGATAGTGATATTGATGATGATAATGATATGATGATTGATGACGCGGACACTTGACGGTTGAATATTAATTCATGTTTATTTATATTATATTTATCTTTGTCATTTGTGTTTATTTAATTTTTGGTTGTGATGTTTGAATGTTTAAACTTAAATATTAAATTTTTTTTTCATTTTGCATTTGTTTTAAATTTTTTTTCATATGTAAGTTATAATATTTTTTAATTCATATTTAAATATTAATATACGTATACTGATGTCTGATAGTCTGATACACATATTTATAAATTATAAAGTATTAAAAACAATTAACATTAACTAAATAGTAAATACTAAAAAGTAAATACAATTAACAATTAATATTAAAAAATAAATTTTAATGTATTAAATTAAAATTTAAAAATTTTTAAACACAAGGTCATTAACTAAAGTCTAATTTTAATTTTCTAAATAATGAATACATAAATAATTAAATATAAATAATATTATCTTAAAAAAATTATTAAAATTTAAAAACTAGCCCGTACATGCCCAAAACTAAGATGATTTTTCAACTGGCCGGACCTACAGGCCATGTCGGGCCTGGCCTGAAGAAGCCGTGCCTACATACCATCGAATAAGAACAAGTTATCTTGTTACTTAGATACTGATTACTATTTAATTCTATCACATTTTGATATTAAGAATTTTGGTATATTATAGTGGTAGAAATCATTTGAGTCCACATTTTCCGTGCTATTTAAGATGATACTGGATCTACTGACTCCTCTAGTGTCGAGCGTAGCATCATAGTCAATATTTTTTATTGTAGTAAATGTAATTTTGGATAGTATATCGAGATTTCATCCAGATATTATTGAGATTTTAACATGTATGAAGAATTGAAATGATTCGAGCTTGGACATTCATGATCATGCTGTTACTACTCAAAAGTTGAGGAGTTGATAGCTGATGATGATTTATATGATGATAGTGATATTAATATTGATGATGATAATGATATGATGATTGATGACGCTGATGCTTGACGGTTGAAGATTGCCAGATTACGACACTTATGTGTTATGTCTGATTCTGAATTTTGATTTCGATTTATTCATGTTTATTTATATTATACTTATCTTTGTTATTTGTGTTTATTTAATCTTTGGTTGTGATGTTTGAAAGTTTAAACTTAAATATTAAATTTTTTTTTTCATTTTGTATTGGTTTTAAATTTTTTTTCATATTAAAGTTATAATATTTTTTTATTCATATTTAAATATTAATATGCTTACACTGATGTTTGATTGTCTTATACACATACATTGAGTCACTGATACACATATTTATAAATTATAAAGTATTAAAAACAATCAATATTAACTAAATTGTAAATACTAAAAAGTAAATACAATTAACAATTAATATTTAAAAAAATTTTAAAGATAAAATTAAAATTTAGAAATTTTTAAACATAAAATCATTAACTAAAGTCTAATTTTAATTTTTTAAATAATGAATACATAAATAATTATATATAAATAATATTATCTTAAAAAAATTATTTAAATTTAAAAACCAGCCTGTGCAGGCCCGCCCCAGGATGATTTTTCAACTGGCAGGGCCTACTGACAGTGTCGGGCTTGGCCTGAAGAAGCCTTGCCTGGCACGGCACAAAAGCATGCTTGGGCAACCAAAAACCAGGCTAGGCCAACCCAATCTAGCCCATTTGATACCTCTTTAACCAAATGACTATTGAGTTTGAGTCATGAAATATCTTAAGTTGTGTTAGTGCTCTTGCATACGAGCCAACATGAGGAAGCTTATCGCAAGCCAAGTCTTTCTTGGTTGAAGCAACTACAATTGTTTAGTAAGATACTTTGATATGTTGAACAACCATGGAGGAGATGAAAATTTTATCTAGTGCATGAGACTCATTTTAGAGAGAGAAAAATGAGAGAGATAAATATCTCAACGGTCTTATACTTAAAAGTCAGGGATTTTGTTTTTGATGAGTTATGAGCACGAGACATATTACTTAGAGGTGTCCAATGGGCCGTGTTGGGCCAACTTGACCCATTTTTTTAGGCTCAATTGAGTTGGTTTTTCATGTCAGGCTTCCTGGGTTGTGCTGGGTCAGGCTAAACCTCAACACACTCATGCACTAGGGCTGAGGCTAAACTAGGTTCGGATTAGGCTAGCGTGGTTTGGCTTGTCGAGTCGAAACATGCTCGTACAAGTTGCCCCATGCATATTCTAGGCACAATTTTGGTCGTGCTGAGGGCCTTGCCTAAGTTGCCTAGCTCGTTGGACACCTATACTACTATTATTGTATAGATGCATTTGCTATTGTATTAAAAAACAGCCTCAAACATATGTTTCTAACACAAAAACTTTTTATTTAATCTGTCATTCTAGTACTACAACCCATTGGACACTTATGTTACCATCATTTTCATGTAATCAGTCATTTTGGTTTTTGCTATTGCACAAAGATTCTTCCGACATAAGTTTGTAATACAAGAAATTTTTATCTAATTAGTTATTTTTGTATTCTTCTTGTCGATACATATTTGACTTCATAATTCTTATGAAATTTGATATGTTATTATTTTTATAATTACTCATAAATTTATCTATTAACTATTAATTCTTGATTATATATATATATATATATTAAATTTAATGTTTTTTTTTTCAAAGCATTCATGATGTTGAAGATATTTTAAATATTTTTTCACACTGAGTTAGTAATGTTAGGTGTGCGAAGTTCATAAGAGATGTGATCATTTGTTTTTCATTAACTTCGCTATGTGAATTTTGAAATGCGAACATAAAATAAATTAATAACTACAATAAAAACAAAATAAATGTTAAAATAATATATATGTCATCATCACATAAATTGAATAATATATATGTTAAAATAAATTCTCACTAATTTTTTTCTTCAAAACGTCAAACAATTCAAGCATCATTTTCTCATTATTTGTCACCTTAAGCTATTAAATATTAAGATTATTGATTCCAATATTTTATTTTTTTGCAACTTTTGTATGTCCATTATTTATTTTCTTTCATTTTAATCATGTGTAAATAATTACTTCTAGATCATAAGTGGAAATGTGTTCTCGGCTGCCTTTTAATTCAATCCTTATAAAGATGATATCATAGTATTACTCCTTCCTTAATTATTTCATTGGATTTTTTAATTATATATTTTAAAATATTAAATTTATCTCCAAAAATTCTTTTGTGATATCTAATTACATTCTCTTAAATTTTATTTCTTTTCATGTGTATTTTTAAATTGTATTTTTCTTTTGAATATATCTAATTGATAATTTGTCCATTAACATGTGAAATGTATATGAGATTGATGTGAATACTAGTAGACTAAGTTCTTTTAACTTAATTAAAAAAATTTGAATGCACAAATTAGAATTTAACATTGTATTCCCTAATAACTTTTGAGGTCTATCTGTGATGATCTTTCCATCAGCAAGTGGTGCCCAGGGGTGAGATTTTATTACTGGAACTAATTTTTTGACTTATTTATTCTATTTTGAGAATTTGAAATATGAATGGGCTTAGGGAATTTTTTGGAACTATGTTCCAGAATAATTAACGTCAATGAATTTTTTGAGATTGAAGAATAAAAATTGAGATTTTTTAGTAGAGATAAGAAAGAAACCTATTCTAGATTTTAGGTTGAAATCAGGATTTTGAGAATTGATGGTCTTGGGGTTCTTGTTAGGTTAGGGTTTGAAAGTGATCAACTATGTGGGAAGGGAATGAAATTGGACTTCTCAGTTAGAAATTGATGAGAATTAAATTTAGAATATTAGGTGGTGTTTAGTTTGGAAAAAAAATTTATTTTCTATTTTTCATTTGATGGAAGTCATTTTCTGGTTTTCAAACTATTTTTTTGAAAAACAGAGAATGTATTTGGTGTATATGCTGGAAAATGTTTTGCTGAAAATAAAAATAGAAAAATGTGTTTGGTATGTATAATATAAAATATATTTTTTATATGTTAAATTAAACTTAAAAAATAATACATAACTGAACAAAATCATTCACAAAAGAGTTTATTTATGATTTTAAACAAAATAATTGACAAAAGAGGTCATGCATAATTTTGAACAAAATAATAATTAAAAGAGTTTATGCATGATTCTGATCAAAATCATTTCACATTTATTCTGTTATGCCATCACGAATTTATCTCATTTGTGCTGTTTGGCTTGCATCTATTGCAATTGGCTCCTGCTCTGTACCATCCACTTCATCATTGCGCATCAGCATTTGTTCTGTACTGTATTCTATGAATAATGTATCTAATGCGTGATGGTGTCGAATAAAATTGTGTAAAGTGTAATAAGTTGTAGGAATTAGACATTGCCTCTGCAATGGATAGCTAGGCATGTGCTTCATAATTAGAAATCTTGCTTTTAGTACTCCAATACTTCGCTCAATGACATTACGTAAGCAACTGTGTCGATAGTTAAACAATTCTCGGCGTCCACATGGCCTCCCTTGGCCTCAAAAGTCTCGTAAGTGATATCTCTGACCTCGATTGGACAAGCAAAAGCAAGAAGTGAACCGAGCAGACCCACAGCCACAGACCCAAGGGAGGAATCTCACGCGAAATCAGATGGAGAACGAGGGCTGGAGCATTTTCTGGCAAAGGGAGAGAACGACTTTTTATTGTTTTCTCCATTTATTAAAAATATGCTCGTGTTTTCTCAAAAATAGAAAATGAAAACAAGTACCCTTTTCTGGGAAAAGGTGGAAAACAGTAAAATGAAAACGGAAAAACATCAAACCAAACAGCACCTTAATTTTTCAAATTAGGATTTCAAGAATTTGGTGATTTTGGGAGTTTAGTTATATTAGAGTTTGGAAATGCTTAATTGCGGGAAAAAGTATAAACTTGGAGCTCTTGGTTGGAAATTACTAGGAATTAAATTAAGAAATTTAATTTCTCAAAATAGGGTTTTAGGAATTTAAAAATTTTAGATGAATTGAGTATATTTTTCCTCCTAATTTTAGGGGTTATGATAAGCGACAGTCAGAGAAATATCATATGATGATAATTTGGTTTTTAGGAGAAAGCGGAGGGTGGCTTCACACTCCCCACAATGCATCTGCCAGAACGGATGCCCAACTCCCATTGAAATGCTTAGGGAAAAACAATTCATGGGGGTGGGGCTTCCCATTTCCACCCAAAATTCTTACCAAATGCTCCAAGATCAACATCGATGCCACGAACAATGAGAAAGAAAATTAAATAAGCATAATTATTTTTTACCCACATGTACCTTTTTTTCTTGGGAAATCTTCGATTTTGAATAATATTCAGGTGACTTAGAGTAATCAAAAGATAAGTCGAGTGACTTTGTTCAATGGTAATAAATGTATTGTTCGGGACTCATCAGAGGTATTTTTTTTTTTTTTTGATTTTTAAGAGTATCACTGTCAAGATAGTAACCTTTCTCAGATCATGTACTAAGAAAGAGCTTGTGCACTGGGTATGTCTTTCACAACCTTTACAGTCATTGCACATAGTGAATGCTCTAATTTATTCAGGCAAAGTTGATCTAGAATGGTTATATTTTTGCTCATGTTTGGCAACCCTGCCAAGTATAATAAGCACATGTGATACTAGTGTATGAAGAGAAGCAATAATATTCAATATATGTTTGTAAGTTGCAGGAGAAATAAAAATATAAATAATTAGGTTGTACATTGATAAAATATTAATATATAGCTATCCAATATATATTAATTTGTTATGAGATGAGTGGACTCATTAACCAAGTGTTATATTTCTTGTCTACGGATGTAAATAATATGGTATGATGATCAAATTTTTATTTAAATGAAAAATATGTAAAAAGATAAAGTATCACTAAGAATTATTGTAGATTGAAAACTTTAAAGTCTATTCTTTCAATAGATCACATTGATGATGCTGATAATTTCTTCAAAAATACTAATTAAATTTTTATTATAAATTAGCTACATTTAGATATTAATGTTGGAGAATCCTAATAGAAAAAAGTGCATAAATGAATCTTCATTTGATCGAAGGTTGATGCACTCTATATGGTTGATAAATCAAAAAATCTCTATGAATTTATAAAAGTTATACCTAGTACATAAGGTTCTCAATTAGTGTGAGCTATATGAGAAATTAATATTTTGACAGTCTTATCTCTGAAAATCAGATATGTTGTGTCTGGTAAGTCTCGAACACTAGCTATTCTTTCATTAGACGAAGATATTGTTCATCGCATCACGACACATCTCTCTTGATGAATTTATAATTTTTTTTTTTAATTATGATGTACACCAAAAGTGACCTAGATGCCATGTGAGATGGAAAAAAAATAAAATTAATTACTATTATCAAAATCATATGATTCACGATTCATGAGGTAAATGATCCAGTTTTTTAAAAGAATCCAAAATATGAATGAATCGAAGACTGAATTGCTGAATCGTGAATCGATTCACGTGAATTTAATTTAATACTAATTTTCAAGGGACTATGATTCTCAAAAAGTCACAAAAATAAAAATTAAAATATCAAAAAAAAAATTATCGATTATAAGAATTAATTAATGTGGAAAAAAATAATTCTAACATTTGATATTACGAATTTAATATTAAAAATTAATAAAATATCATAAAAGTGACAAAAATAAAAACAAAAATACTAAAAAAAAAATTGCCAACTGTGAAAAATAAGAATTAATTAACATGAAAAAAATCAAAAAAAAAATTTGATTTATGATTCGATTCATTTCTTGATTCATTAATTAAACATTTTGATTCTCGATTTGAATCTCGATTTAACAACTATGGAATTAATAACTTAAATAATTAAGATGAATGATGTTAGGTCTATGTTAATTCTAAATTTAAAATTATAATGAGTAAAATCAAATATGTAGGGTTTTAATTGCAGTTGATTGAGTTATTTTGTGTTTCATTTGATTATTGTGGTTAATTTTGTATCTCAGATACTTGCAGGCCAGGAGGAATCGCAGCTGAGTCAATGGGTGGCAATCAGCAGGAAATAAATGAGCTTTCTTTTGCAGAACTGAGAGAGAAGCTTCTTGCTCTTGATCCTCTCAATGAAGAACATGTAAGAACAGTTAATCAGTCAGAGGCTGAATTCTGGAGGAAATCAGAAGGGTGTAGGATCGGCTGGGATGATGAAATTTTGGGTTTTGATTGTGGCGGGCAACAGTTGGTATGCGAAACGTGTTTTCCTGTCGGAACCTTGCAAAATCTAAACATGAAAGACCTCGAGTACGTGCACGAGCTAAAACAGCTGCTGGAGAAGGAAAAGATACCTGCACATTCTCCTATAGAGCAGCGCTGGACGGCTCGTAGCCAAAGTTCCATGAGCCCTGCTTCTAGCACTGAAGAAGATGCCATATTCTCTTGGGTAATTTTTTTTTTTATTGGCCATGTGTGTACTTCCCAAAGGGCTCGCAATGCCTACTATTAATGTTGCTCATTCATATAGAACACACACGCACACATACACAATGAGGTACAAATGTTGCAATGCAATAGTGGGGCCATTGCCCCTGAACTAAAGCCTTGGGTACAAGTTGGTCTAGGTTTGGCTTTTTCATAGTTATTTGAGGTGCAAGACATATTAAGAAGTAAAAGTTATTTGAGACATTGAGATATATACAAAAGATATATACATAAGAATGTAACATAAATATTTTTTATGTCATCAATTATTTTAGTACTGTTCTTATTTAAATACTTTTTAATTTTAGAATTCTTATAAGCTCTAGTATATTACTATTTATATGATCAACACGTATCAATTAAATCATGCAGCACTATTAATTCAAACTTAAATTAAGAAATTGAAAATGTTATTCTTGATTGATTAATTTTAAAAGATATTGTCTTTGTATGATAACAAGTGTCTTTGTTCAAAAGTATTAGGTCTTAGGCGGGCCTGGATGGCCTTACTCATTGGGTGAGTACTGGTCGGTGTGAGCCATTTGACTGAGCTGATTTCTAATTTTAATAGAGGTCGTATTTTGTTGTGATGGTTAGTAACTTCGTCCAAGAACAGTAAATCTAAGATTTGAGACTTATCATATATAATTTTCCTATTTCATTAGTAATAGCATTGAGATATTAATCTCTTCTAGACTCAGCACTAATCATTATCAATGTGCACTGCGCATGGCCTACTGGGTGGCACAAAGACAATATATCTCGAATTTGAAGCTCATCAAACATAGTCTTTTTGATTATCGAGAATAAGGTTATTAATATATTAATCTCTTTCAGATCTCGAGCTTGACACGAGCCATGTGCATTGGGTATGGCTTTTTTAGTAATGAGCTAAATTATATGTTTGGTTCATGTGGTCGTCGCCAAAACAAATACATCTCCTATTCACTACGAACTGATTTCTATCTTTTTGCCACAATTCATCCATTTCATCAAGGCGATACTAAAAAAAAAAAAATCTCTTGATTTGCAAAACACTACACTATTTCTAAGTTGATAAATGAGAGCACGAGGTTAATAGTTATAGGAATTTGTTGTGGTTTTGACTTTGCATATTTATCTTTTTTATATATTTTTGATGAGATCACCCAATTTATGTGTTATCCCAATCAATTTTTGTTCTTTATATAAGAACATTACTAGTATGACAATTGATTCACTAGATCTTATTACATTTTTATTTCTTTATGAGCTTGAATTTCAATGTAATTAAAATCTTATGCAAATCAAGTTGTCTCAGGAATCAAAATTATATGCTTCATAGTTATTTAATTTTTTTTTTGTATTATCTTGCTTCTGACCATCATTCCTTTACCCTATTGATGATTGTATAAGGTTGGAATAATTATGTATCTACCTCTGTCGGATGCTCGCCAGAGAAAAGAAATAAAGGCCGCATTCTCATACTACAGGAAGTTGACTCAGTTTCTTTTGTGGGACAAGTATTCTGCTTATGAACATTGGGCGAAAATTGAGGTACCTACCATTTATCAAATGATTCGATTAATTGGGTATTTTTATTTTTGTTTATAAAATTGGGTGTGGTGGGTTGTACTTGTACATGTTTTTAAATCTTAATTTTAAATAAATTTTTATAGTATTAATTCATTTTAATATATAACTAAAAAAATATTAGGGGCGTTGGAAAAAACATGTCAAATGTAGATATTATAAAAAAAGCATATAGTTGTAAAACTAATAATCAGGTTGAATGCCTAAGTAGGCTTGTCAAAAAATACATCAAGAAATATGGTACATTACATCATATGAAAATCATGCATTACCATAACATCATTGAATTCTATTTTATTTCAAGCTTAATGATCTCATCACGTGTATTTACAATTAAGTTTGTAAGAGAACGAATGATTAAATTGATTGTTGAAATGTATTTTTCTCTTAAATTTATGAAAAATTATAGTTTAGTATATTTCATACAAAACTACATCAAATCTCCTCATCCTTGGATCATTGAGTGGACGTGTAAGGATGATATTATCGATTTTTTTTTTAAGTTTGATAGACTTTATAATTTATTATCTTTGAGAACATTGTAGAGTGCCATTAGATTGTCTATAATGTCCGATATCATCATTTGCCATGTTGATTTTGACTAGGGACTGACTAAGAATGTGATATTCAAAATATAATATTTAGTATCATAATTTTTAATATTATAAATAATTGTGTAGTGATAAATTTATTCATAAGAATAATAAGAGAGAGTCTTCTAGATGAAATATTTCATATTAGAAGTATGCGTTATATTATAAACATAATAGTACAGGCTAACTTAAAATTAGTCCTTTACTCATTATAATTTATTCGAAATTTTATAAAATTTAATAACATGTCTTAAAATTTCAAGGATTTCATAATTTATGTAAATTATTAGGCATGTGTAGCTGTATAAATACTAATACACTAAATTTTATAAAAGAATTCTACAATTAAATAGGTTTGGGCGATAATATTACTAGGATGATTGATCACTTGGAAAGTCTTACTGTTGCATGTATATATTATAGATCATATTTTGATGTGGTGATAATTATCTTTGTTCAAGAGTAGCAGGTGTCGAGTTCGAGACTCATCAAACTCATTCTCTCTAATTTTTGTGTATAATGGTATCGAGATATTAATCTCTTCTAGACTTTGTGCCAGAGCAATAGTCTTATGCACTTGGTAGACCTCTGTGCAAGGTATAAGACATAACAAAATAACATTTTGATATCTAATATTGTCGGAATCTAATGTTCTAAATGTTATATTTATGTGTTCATTATTAATATATTATATTTGATTTTGTGAATAGTAAAATTAGTAAAATATTAATAATTGTATATAATTGATATGTAAGATTATTTTTTTTAAAAAAAAAAATTTAATTTATTGTGATACAATAAACTTGTATTTGTTTATATATACTATTTTTGTCTTATCTTATACTTATGCGTATATGTAATATTAATTAAATATACTCAAACAATATAGAGAATTCTTATTGTAGTGAAATAATCATTTAAATAAAATTAAAATATTTTAAATATTGATCAAATTTTCACCACTTCATTACTTAACTGCCTAAACTGAGTAATCCCAGAGTTAAGGTGGATGTGATTAAAATTATTATAAAATTTATATGCAATTACATGAACTAATTTTTAGAACCAAATGGTAAATTTCACAACCAAATATATTATTTATATAGTTATATAGATATTAGTATGTCTAATACTAAACTAATAATAATATACTTGATCTTATAAAAACTTTGAAATTAAAATTATTTGGGTGAGAATAAAACTAAGGATATTTAGTCACCCGGGAAGTCCTTGTGTTACATGTATATATCATAGATTAGTATGTTTAATACTTATATTACTTATTCTGTTTATTAATGATTTCCTACCTTTTTTTTTTTTTTGAGTTTTTTTTGATAAATCAGTTTTGATTTTATTTTTATTCCACAGATTTTTATTTGTAACATCATAAGGCCCAGAGACAAGTTTTCTATCCTACCCACTAGATTTGTATGAGCAAAAACTCATTCGATATGATTTACTTAGGCATTTTAGAATTTAGTAGGGACGAGTTCTGAGATAGATTTTAAATACTTTTTTTCACATTTCTATCCTACCCACACTAGGTCGTGCCAGGTACAAATTGGCATGACCTAGCATGGCCCATGGTTAACCCATGCTAGCCTAGGTTGGTCTTCGTGGGCAACACAACAAGGTGTAGTTGACAGGCCGACAGAGCAGCCTGGTGTCTCGGCTAGCCGACTAGCAACCATAGGCGTAGGCCACAACTAAAACATGCAATCCACAGCAAGCTTGCTGCCTTAAATTGTTAAATTATATATATATATATATATAATAAATTTTGTTTAAATGAAAACATAATTACGAATATCTTTAATATCAAATGTAATAAAAAGTATTAAGATAAATATAATCGTGTTAGAAAATATAAAACTAATTTATTATAATGATAATTTGAAGTATCTAGGCCACATTGTAACCAAATACAAGAAGTATTATGCGCACACGCACACACACGCACGCACACGCACGCACACACACGCACACACACATGCACACACATACATGTATGTGTGTGTGTGTATACACATAAGATCGAACTATCATAATGTTAGTTTATGAATGATATGAGATATCGCATACATGGTGACCAAACATTATTTGATGCTTACTATGGTATGAATGTGAAATTTGCTATAGATTCCTAAGGATGAGGAAGGCCTGGGAGATTTTCAAGCAAGGATGCGAAAGCGTTTCCCTTTGGACTCGTATAACAAAGCCCGCAGGGAATTGGATCCCAATGGGATACTTTCTAATCGATTTATGGAAAAGCTCTTCCCAAGGTTGTTAGGTTCCTCTTGAATATCAATGGCATTTGATGTGATGTAGCATGTAGTGGGTACCCATTGCTTTTGTATTTGTGTGTGATCGCGCAAACGCTTACATATCAGATCTCATAAGAACTTCAAAATTTAAAAGTATCTAGGAGAGGATAATATTATGATCAAGTGATTACCTAGAAAGTCATGATCTCACACGTTCGTGTATAGTATTAGAGGTTTCGGCTTGGTGGGTTGTTGAGTGTCTTCTTCCAAGAGCGGCAAGTCTCGAATTCGAGACTCATTAGGCTCTTAAGATTTTAACCTAGTGTTAAAATCTTGTATAGCATATGGTAACGTTTTTATAACATTTTGTAAATATTATTATAGTAAGCTTGGTGAAATTATAATAACTTCAAATGATTTGAAGATTTTTTTTTTTTTTTCTTTTTAGGATTCTACATGGTTTTTTATTCATTATTTATTTTTAAAATTTTTTTATTTTTTTTTATTTTTTTTATTTCTTTTATTTCTTTTATTTTTTTTATTTCTTTTATTTCTTTTATTTCTTTTATTTCTTTTATTTCTTTTATTTCTTTTATTTCTTTTTTTTTCTTTTATTTCTTTTATCTCTTTTATATCTTTTATCTCTTTTATCTCTTTTATCTCTTTTATTTCTTTTTATTTTTTTTTATTTCTTTTATTTCTTAAATTTGTTTATTTTTTTATTTCTTAAATTTTTTTATTTTTTTATTTTTTTTATTTCTTTTCTTTCTTTTAATTTTTTTTATTTTTTTTTATTTTTGTTTATTTTTATATGTCTTGTGATCAATGTCTTGAGATGGGTCTTCCCCCTTACAAGTTTATTATGATTTTACTAACGTGTTCTTTAGGATACATTATACACTTATATGCCTTACATTGCACTTAGGTGTATTTGAATTTGTAACATGAATGATGCTTTTTAATAGTATATGAAAATATCTAGTTTAAATTGAAAATTTAAATAGTATATGAATGATGCCTTACATTGCACTTATATTTCATTTTGGGTTCTGATTGAGCTTTAGCCCAAACCCAACCCAAATTTAATTTAAATTGAAAATTTTTAACTTATTAGAGTCCAATCCTAACTTTTATGGAAATATATAACTGCTTTTATTTATTAATTATAGAAATTTATGTTAAGAGCCTCAAAACTAAAATATTTATTTTTGGGTCCTTTTTTAAAAATTGAAAAAAAAAATATCTTAAAAATCAAAATATTAATGCTTTGTGATCTAAAAAATCAACTTAATTCTTCTATTTGTTAACTAGTACCATTTTTAAAAAAAAAAAATACTGCACAGTTTTCAAATGCACAAACCATCAATGAAATATCAACTTGTTTTATGATTATGATTTTTTAAGTTCGAAATGTATATATTTTTTATTTAAAAAAAAATAAAAAGAAGATAAATATATTTTTATGTTTTGTTCACTTCTAATAATATGATGAAATATTTAATTCTGGTGATATTTTTTTATTCCAAAATTGCCCAACCCCATCCGTAAAAAAACAAAAAAAAAAATTCATGCAAATTTTTAAACTTTTTTTTTTTTTTTTTCGTTTTAGATATTTATTTGATGAGAAATATGGGAAGCTGCGTCGGTCAACAATGGCAACCACGTGTAGACAATACCACGACTCGCCGGTCACTGCGAATGAATAAACAAGGAACAAGAGGGGGCCGACTGAAAACTCGATCTCTGCAACAGCCGCGACATATGGTTAGAAAGCTCGAGGGAGAATTCGTCAAAAATGGCGGATCTGTTCGTGAAGCAGGCAAAGCAGTACGCAATGACTAGGCCGTGTTATCCGCAGCAGCTCTTCGATTTCATAGCCTCCAAGACTCCAAATCGCGACATCGCATGGGACGTTGGCACGGGAAACGGGCAGGCTGCTCAATCCGTCTGTTGCCGTCTCTCTCAAATATTTTCCATTCCATTCTGTGCTTCTAAATTTTTCTTCCTATTCGTCGCGTCAATCTGAATAAGGTCAGTCCACTAGGTTTTCTAACATAAAGTAGTTTCGCTTTTTCAGCTGGCTCGGCTCTACCGCAATGTCATTGCGACGGACACGAGCTTGAAGCAACTAGAATTTGCAGAAACACGCGCTAACGTGAGGTATCAGCATACACCTCCGGTGATGACTTTGACTGAGCTACAACGGTATGTTTCCTCGCAATCGACGGTTGATCTGGTAACTGTTGCGCAGGCGCTTCATTGGTTCGATCTCTCTGAATTCTATGGACGCGTGAAATGGATATTAAAAAAGCCGGATGGAGTGATCGCCGCATGGTGCTACTCCGTGCCAGAAGTTAATCCCTCGGTAGACTCCGTCTTCCTCCCATTTTACGCTGTTGATTCTCATCCGTATTGGAATCCAGCACGTGACTTGGTCGATCAGAAGTACCAGAGCATTGATTTTCCTTTCGATCCAGTGGAGGGGATGGATCACACAGGGCCGTTCGGATTCGTAGCCGAGCGAGTTATGGATTTGGAAGACTACTTCACCTATATAAGATCGTGGTCCGCTTATCAGACGGCGAGGGAAATGGGGGTGGAGCTGTTGTCTGAGAGTGTGGCCGAGAAATTCAGGTGTTCTTGGAATGACGATGCTGATGAACAAAAAATGGTCAAATTTCCGATTTATTTGCGGATTGGTAGGCCGGATGGAAGGCCCCGAGTCCAACATTAATCCACAGAAAAAGTGCGTATCTCTCTTCTCTTCTTCTTCGTATCCATGAAAACCTCTCTGATGATGCTCAAATCGAACACATCTTCATGTCATGCGACCAAAGTTCATCAAGATCAATATATTTTCTTTCACTGAAGCTTTTCAAGACAAAATTTATCAAAATTTCATCAAGACTCGTTTTTTTCATGCATTGCCCTGAATCATTCCTCATCCATCATGCTCGTGAGTAATGGGTTCGAGAAAGGAATTGTGCTCATCAGCATCTGTGAATAGCTCATAATCTTGAGGATGGCCAACCTATAAAATGTTCATGAGTAGTAATATCAGGAACAACTTGGGCTTGACCAACCATTGTCAAAAGAATCTCCCTCATCTCATCAACTAAAAAATCACAGGCTCAAGCTCATCGTTAGGATACACAATTTGAATAACTTGTATCTATAAGTTGGTCATTACCATAAATTTTCTTCAAAATGATTAGAATTTATTGGAAGTACAAAAAGGAATGTTGTGTAGCGAATGGCTACTAATCCATCATCTCAAGGAGTAATGTAGCTGATGAGCGACTCTCTCTCTCTCTCTCTTTAGTTATTAGAGAATGATCGAAACAAAATAATGTATATGCTCACTAAAATTATAGTAAGGTAGGTAAGAAATACATCCCGCTTTAGTTATTAGAGAATAAAACAAATATATTCAAAAAATTTAGGAGATAACGAAAGAAAATTGCTGATTGATAAGATAGATTTCTATTAAAATTATTTCTAAATAAATATTTCAAAATATTTTTTTAAGCTTAAGTATTTGAATCATCTTAATTAAATATTTATTCTTAATTTCAGTCATTATATTTCATATAATATTATGAAATTGATTAGACATATATTTTAACATATTATTTTTAAATTTTATTATATTTTTATCTTATTAAGATTTTATTATTTTATAAAAAAACTAAAAGATAGAAAATACATATATTATGTCATGAAATAGATATATCTAATTATATATCAAGTAATTATCAATGAATATGATCAGATACTTAACTTTTTCTCTTGTCATATTTATATTCGGTCATGAGATATCTAAATATATCAGATCAAATAGTACTCAAGCCAAAATAGTATGTAAAATAAAAAGCTTTGGTAAAATTTTATAATATATCTCACGTTTTATGATCAAATTATTCTTAATTTGCCAAGTGATTGGTGCTCAACCTGAGAATATATAAGTAATTGGACCACTCATATGTGTGGGTGTGTAAATATATATATATATATATATATATATATATATATATATAT
This sequence comes from Sapria himalayana, assembly GCA_029783825.1. NCBI lineage: Eukaryota > Viridiplantae > Streptophyta > Magnoliopsida > Malpighiales > Rafflesiaceae > Sapria > Sapria himalayana. Next base: position 10,686 of record JAREIK010016207.1, on the reverse strand, counting down.
ATATATATATATATATATATATATATATATATATATATATATATATATATATATTAAAAAAAATAGAAATTTCAAAATATAAATACATTATGTATATATATACAATTGTCAAAATTTATAAATGCTTTTTTTGAAAGTATATATATTTAATGTATATATTAATATATTTATGTTATATATTATATATTTATATAGATGTTACATATAGATACATAAATAAATACACATATTTATGTATCTATATATTTATGTATTTATATCTACATATATATAGCAATATCTTTATGTATTTGTATCACAAAAAAATTAACTCTGTGAAGATCCATAGATGACTTTGACAGTCGATTTATTTATATTATTTTTGAACATATTATTTATATATATATATATAGATTTAGATATCTATTTACAACCCTTTGACGTGATGGGTACAAAACATATTTGAGTGCACCAAAGCTTAGATAATATGGTTTCAGTGTATAAAAAGATTAAAAAAAAACATTGTTAAAAATGTAAATATTTTCATTTTGTTATCCAATAACATAATTGGTATCAGAATTGCTAATCTAGAAAATTTTGTTTGTTCTTTCTTTTTTTTTCTTATTTTCTACTATTATTCTTCTTCTTCTAAGAATAACTGGCATAATCAAGTTGATCTACCTCTAGTCGAAGCAACACATGATTCC
>JAREIK010016207.1:0-5000 GCA_029783825.1 Sapria himalayana | reverse complement strand
CTCTGTGTATTTTATTCACCCATAAAATACAAGAATTGAGCCTATATATCTCAATATCAAATTATTATAACAAAAAAATAAATAAATAAAAACTCAATTTTCTCAAAATAGACATCTAACTTAGGGCCTGTTTGTTTTTTGGGCTGAATAGTTAAAGTAATTTGTTTTCAGTATTCAGCTGTTTATTTTTTTAAAAATATATACCTTAATGTTGAAATTTTTTTTAAAAAATTCTAAATAGAAAAAGTTAATATATTTGATTTTTTTTATTCAGAAAAAATCATTTTCTACCAAAATAAAAAAAATTTCATCATTACCTAATAAGGAAGAGAGCTAAAAATACTCACTATTGTGAATGACAACGAGAGATTCGGTACGAGACTACCTCATCTCGACCCGACTCATTTATTTTTTTTTAATTTTGCCTCGTTATTATTCCTGCTCTTATCCAATGTTAAAAATAAACTTATTACTTAATGCTATTAAGTACAATTCAGCATTAAACACAAAAAAAAATTTATTCAGTATTAAGTAAAAAAAGTAAACACAACCTTAGTGTCTCACATGCAACTATGATAGTCACTTTGTACTCCACCTCACAATAAATTTAATAACTATCATTTGTCTCTTAATTTTCTAAGAGACAAGATTTTTTATAAGAAAGATAGTATAATAATCTGTTATTGATATTCTCTATGCATAATCTGATGCCCAACTTAAGTATGCGTAACCGACTAACAAAAAGTACCTATGATCATGAAATAAAATATCAAGTTCTAGAGATTGTTTCAAACATCGGAATATACAAAAAACTATAACCAAATAAGTATAATATAAAATTTATAAAAAAATTGTTTATAATGATTACATAGCACACATATTATCTTGTGAAAGAATTAAGTAAAATATCAACATCGAATAAAGATTAGCATTTGGCCCATAAACATATCTATTAAAGTGCAACTCAAAGAACTAATCTCTGAAAGAATATCCAAGACATATATTATCTATGAAAATAAAATACCCCTTTTATTAAAAGTCACCTCAATCATAAGAAAATGCTTTCTGATATCATCCGCCTAAAATTATGTCTAAATATACTCTTTGAGTTGAATAATTACTAATTCATCATCTCACATAATCAAAAAATTATTCACATAAATGATTAACAAAATATACTTACCAACTGAACTCCTCTAAAATAACTAGATTAAAAGTACATTTAGACTTTTTTATGTATCTCATTTACCTTCTTATCATCTCACTGATGGATGCTTCATATACATATCATACTCAAAGTCACCATGAAATAAAATATTCAATATATCCAACTAAAAAATAGTCTATAAACCACGACAGTTACAACTTACATTCAAACTACAGAACAATCAATTATATTTTTACAAAGACTTTAATAAGAATCCGCTTATATTTTGCATCTCATTTCTTATTTTTTTTTATTTTATTAAGTTTTATGGATGGGAGCACCCAATATGTGCGCTGTCTCAACCCAAACCCCAACCTATATTATTCATGTTGCACGTTGAGTTTCATAGAGTTTTCTTATAGTTATTTCTTGATATTATTCTACAACCTACATAAGCAAATTTAATCCCAAGTAACTAAATATGACAATCAAAATTTTTTGCTTGAAATTATGTCCGCAAGATCATAATATCCAAAACATACTCTCACCATGACAAAATTATCTTATATTATCCCATAAATAAATAACCTGATTCAAGCAAATATCTAAGTTGACCAAAATATTCATTTGAAATTATGTTTACAAATATGTTCAAGGAGAGAAATATCTAACCGATCATTCATTGTAATAATAATGCACCTATCCCAATGACTATTCTTATGGACCTCTAAGTTTTCGTCAAGAACATATTTCTCACATCTAACAGATAAATTCCTCATATGTAATAAGTTGCAAGAGAAAACAAACAATATTATTAAGATCATTTTGGTTGCTAAAAAAATATGTCAATAATCAACTTGTATGTTGAAATAAAATTACTAAAATAAGTTTGACTTCGATCAAATACATTCTCATCATGTTTAATGATCATGATAAACACTAATTTGTCCCCAACTATAAGCTTCCTAATATGTCCAAATATAAGTTTCATGTTTTAATAGTAGTAATGGCTTAAAATTCATCAAATATGAAAATAAGATAGTATTTCAGAAATATGAAGTTATGTAAAATACTTGACTATTTTCTTCAAAGCATTTGAAAAATTCAAATCATCTTTCCTTCATGATTCAGATGAACATAGTGAGTCTGTACTTGGGGATTATATCTCCAAAGATAGCAACTAACTCACATCATCCTATATGGTAAATAGTTATATTCATGATAAAATCACAAATTTTTGGAGTCTTAGAAAGTAGTGAATAATTATGGCAAAATCTGAGACCAAAAAAAATTAAATAAAAACATTGAAAAATATTTTCCCTAACCAATTAGATTTAATAATAACTAAGAAATATATCTTCTAGTTAACATAAAGAGTAACAACAAAATAATTAGAATCTATTCACTCTTATTCAACTTTAAAAGGATAAAAAACATGAGACCGAAAAAATTCACTCCAATAATTATTTGAGGGGTAATGCGCACTGAGGCACAAAATCTTTTTGGAGCATTTAGGCGCAAGGAACAATTTAAGAGAATTTTTTTTTTGTGAGACACACACTGCATAAAATATATAAAAATTAAATATTCATTAAATAATTATCTATAATTTTTATTAATAATATAATATAATCAAATAAATGATTTAAACATAGAAATCATATATTTAAATATTCTCACTATAACAATAATTTAAAATATAATCATTAAAATAATAAATTTTAATCAATTAAACATACAAAATTCAAATTTAAACTTCAAATATATCAAATCTCACATAAAAATAAAATAACATTACTATTCTTTCATAACAAAAATTAAAAGTTCAAAAAAAATATATAAAATAAACTTATAAACATAATTATTTGAGATGCAAAACACACTAAGGTGCAAAAGCTTTTAGAGCGAGTTTTTTTTAGGCAAACTCAACTTAATATATATAAAAATTATATATTTCACAAAATATTATTTATAATTTTTATATATTAATAAAATAAATCAAATAAAATATATGAAACATAGAAAAAATACCATTAGTATTTCCTAACACAAATATTAAAATTCTAAAATAAAATAATAAATTTTAATAATTATATATATATATATATATATATCTGTGTGCGTGTATAGATGTATTTATATACAGATATGTACATGAATGGATAAATTATATACAAACAAATATATACACATGCATTCACATGGACATACGCATATGTCATAAGTATAAATGTATATATATATACATGTATTGGTACATATAAATAAGCATTTTCTGTATGTATAGCTATATATGTACATATACATGTATATAACCTTGTGTGTGTGTGTAATATATATATATACACACATATATAAGCCTTTTGTGTGTGTATCATATAGTATAGTTATATACCGTGCTATGCTTGACCTGGCATAGTTTCTTCAGGCCAAGCCCGACCGATTAAAATACCATGCCCGGTTGTCCCGTACAAGCTAATTTTTAAAATTAAATAATTTTTTTAAAATTATATTATTTTTATATAAAATTATTTAGTTGATGTTTAAAATTTTATAACTTATAAATTATAAATTTTTAATACATTTAAAGTTTTTTTTATGTTAATTGTTTTTACTTTTTAATATTAGTAATTAAAATTTAAATTTAAATATGAATTAATAAATTATTAAAACTTAATATGAATAAAATTTTAAATCAAATATAAAATAAAAATAAAAAAATAAATATTCTAATTTCAAGTTTTAAGTATCATTCACAATCAAAAATTAAATAAACACAGTAAGTCTGAAATTGAAACACAAATGACAAAGCCACACCAAATCAAATTGCAAATACAATATAAATAAATTTTTGAGTGCATCAAAATCAAAATGAGAATTAGACATAAGCATAACATAAGTGTTGCAAATAAAAAATAGTCAACTGTTAGGCATCAAATAAACATCATCAATTATCCATCATCATATCATTATCATCGTTATCCTCAATATCAAAATCACTATTATATGAATCATCATCAACAATCAACTCATCTGCTTTTGCTGCAGTCTCAGCATGATCATGAATGTACAAACTCAGATTCTCTCAATCCTTCATGCATACTAAAATCTCAATAATATCTGAACATAATTTCGATCTCTTATCTGAAATCACATTCACTACAATAAAAAAAAAACTTCGATGCTACTCTCGATACCAAAAGAATCAGTAAATCTCGTGTCATCATAGATAGTAAGAGAAATATAAACTTGTATGATTTTTATCATTATAATATATCAAGATTCTTAGTATCTGAATGTGATAGGATTGGACAATGATCGATATCGAAGTACCAAGATAGCTCACTCTTATTCAACTATTCACCTCATTATTTCCTCCTCACTAACTGAATGAAAAAATCATCTCTAATTATGATATCTATGTTCATACTCGAAGCCTCACTACTACTACCATCATACCTAGTATCATAGTATGTAAAAAACTCGGTCAACTTCTCATAAATAAATCATTCAGGTAGGTTTTCCAAGTTCATACACAGGAAATATGAGTCAAAATATTATGTACCCCTTCCACCTTAACCATAGGGTCCATGCAGACAGCCAGACAATAAAGAGATAAAATGGTGAACCAGTATTTTAAGTACTTAGTTTCCATCTCTACAATCATATTGCTAAGTGTCGATTCATCTCTATACTTCTTAAACATGCTAATGATGTTGTATATCCACTTGGAGTACAATGCAAGTCATGAGAGTATAAACCAACGAACATATATTTGTCATGTGATAAAAAATCTTCAGGAATTTCATAAAAACATTTATATAACCCAGTAAATATCGTCAATAATAATTTG
>JAREIK010016206.1:0-24549 GCA_029783825.1 Sapria himalayana | reverse complement strand
AAATCTATAGACTCCTAAACCCCAAAACCCCCTAAATACTGAAAAAATTAAACCTATATAACCTATTTAATAAAAGATAACTATAATATCTATCAATAGTTTATTAATTAATATCTATCTTATTATTTATAGTTTATTAATTTAATTTTTGATCATTATTAATATATCTATCAATAAAATTGTTTAAATTGAATTTAAATGATATATTTTAATTAATATTAATATAACTATAGATTGTATTCACATTTCAAAAAATTTTAAATAATATTATATTTTCAAAGGTTATAACCTATGAAAATGATAAAAAATTGCAAAATTTTTTTTAATTATTTTATTATTTAAATAATACCTATAAACCACTAAATGGAGAAAAACATAAATTACTAAACTCCTAAATGATAAAACCTCTAAATACTTAAACCATTAAACTAGTATACATTAATAATAAATCATAAATATCATTTAAATTTGTATTCAGTATAATTTTTAATTTTTATTTTAATTATTTATCAGTTTATTTTTATAGATATATTAATTACAAATTAAATTATCAGTGAGACAGATCTAATTTCAATTAAACTAGTATACCCTAAATAATAAATAATAAATATCAATATTATTGTTTTCATTATAATTTAAAATATTCATTTTAATTATTTATTTGTTTATTTTTATATAAATATTAATTACAAAATAAATTTTGAGTTAGATAGATATAATTTATATAACTATTTTTTAATCAAAAAAATATAGATAAACTTTTTAAAAGAAAAAAAAATTTCAAAACAAATAATTATTATTTGGTAATACATTTTTCATTGCTATTGAATCATTTTAGGTTTTCATATTATATTTTAAGTAATATGAATCTAAATCATTATAGATTTTTAATTTATTTTTTTTTGATTTATCAGAATATCTATCAATAAATTTGATTATATTGAATTTATATTATATTTATTATTATGATTATTATATATAAATATTGTATTCACTCTTTAAAAAAATTTAAAAATTTTTATATTTTCAAGGATTATAACCTTGAAAATTTGAGATAAAATAATAAAAATAAATTTTTTGTGAATTCATTTTTTAAATAAAGCATATAGACCATTAAATGCCTGCTTACTTAAATCAATTAGCTCATAAACCCTGAAACCCCTAAATACATAAACCCTTTAACACGTATATACTACTTAATGAATAATAAATCTCATTTTTGTCTATTTATTATAATTTAAAATATTCAATTTAATTATTTATAGTTTAATTTTTTACAAAAATTAATTACAAAATAAATTTCGAGCGAGACAAACATTATTTAAATAATTGATTTTTAATAAAAAAAATATAAGCTAATAAAAAGAAGAAAAATTTTAAAAATTAAATATTATTATTTACTAATATATTTTGATTTTATTTTGAATCATTTTGCGTCATATAAATATATTTTAAGTAAAATTTATATTTTTATTAATAGTTTATAAATTTAATTTTTGATCATTATTATAATATTTATCATTAAAATTGTTTATATTGAATTTATATGATATATAATTAGTAAGATTAATATAATTATACATGGTATTCACATTTCAAAAAATTTTAAAATTATCTTATTTTCAAAGGTATAACCTTTGAAAATTAGAAAAAATCGAAAAAAAAATTTTTTTATTATTTTTATTTAAATAAAACCTATAAACCACAAAATGCCAAAAAACATAAATTGTTAAACTACTAAACAAAAAAACTCCTAAATAATCAAACCAATAAACTGGTATACCATTTATAATAAATCATAAATTTCATCTTAATTTGTATTGATTATAATTTTAAATATTCATTTTAATTATTTATTAGTTTATTTTTATAGAAATGTTAATTACAAAGTAAAAAATGATTGAGACAAATATAATTTTAATAATTTATTTTTATTCAAAAAAAATATAAGCTTATAAAAAGAAGTATAAATTTAAAAACAAAAAATTATTATTTAGTAATATATCTTACTTTGATTTTGAATCATTGTATATAGGTTTTTAAATTATATTTTAATAACTATCAATCTTATTAATAATAGTTTATTAATTTATTTTTTGATCATTAATATAATATCTTTCAATAAAATTACTTATATTGAATTTTAATGTTTTATAATTATTAAGATTATTATAACTAAATATTATATTTACTTTTGAAAAAATATTTAAAAATTAATATATTTTCAAAGAATATAACCTTCAAAAATGATAAAAAATCAGAAAAATAATTTTTTTATAATTTTATTTTGTAAATAAAACTTATATACCACTAAATACCTAAACATTTAAATCTATAGACTCCTAAACCCCAAAATCCCCTTAATACTTAAAGCATTAAACCTATATAAACTATATAATAAATGATAATTATAATATATATCAATAGTTTTATTAATTTAATTTTTGATCAATATTGATATATCTATCAATAAAATTGTTTATATTGAATTTATATGATATATAATTATTAATATTATTATAACTAAATATATATTCACATTTCAAAAAATTTTAAATTATTATATTTTTAAAGGTTATAACCTAAGAAAATGAGAAAAAAAGTACAATTTTTTTTTGTAATTTAATTATTTATTTAATAACTATAAACCACTAAATACCTAAAAACATAAATCACTAACTCCGAAACGACAAAACCTCTAAATACTTAAACCATTAAACTAGTATACATTAATAATAAATCAAAATAAATTTAAATTTGTATTCAGTATAATTTTTAATTTTATTATAATTATTATTTAGTAATACATTTTCTTTGCTTTTGAATCATTTTAGGTTTTCATATTATATTTTAAGTAATATGAATCATATTCATTATAGATTTTTAATTTATTTTTTAGATTTATTAGAATATCTATCAATAAAATCGATTATATTGAATTTATATTATATATAATTATTATGATTATAATAAATAAATATTGTATTCACTTTTGAAAAAAATTTAAAAATTATTATATTTTCAATGGTTATAACCTTCAAAATATGATAAAAAATAATAAAAATAAATTTTTTGTTATTTCATTTTTTAAATAAAGACTATAGACCTTTAATGCCTGCTTACTTAAATCAGTAAGCTCATAAACACCGAAACCCCTAAATACATAAACCCTTTAACATCTATATACTACTTAATGAATAATAAATCTCATTTTTATGTCTATTTATAATAATTTTAAATATTCAATTTAATTATTTATAGATTTAATTTTTTACAAAAATTAATTACAAATAAATTTCGAGGCGAAACAAACATTATTTAAATAATTGATTTTTTTTAAAATATAAGCTTATAAAAAGAATGAAAAATTTAAAAATTAAATATTATTATTTAGTAATATATTTTGATTTGATTTTGAATCATTTTGCATCATGTAAATATATTTTGATTAAAATTTATAATTTTATAAATAGCTTATTAATTTAATTTTTGATCATTATTATTATTTCTATCATTAAAATTGTTTATATTGAATTTATATGATATATAATCAGTAAGATTAATATAATTATAAATGGTATTGACATTTCTAAAAATTTTTAAAATTATCTTATTTTCAAAGGTCATAACCTTTGAAAATCACAAAAAATTTAAGAAATTTTTTTTTTATTTTTATTACGTAAATAAAACCTATAAACCACAATATGCCTAAAAAATAAATTGCTAAACTCCTAAACACTAAAATTCCTAAATAATCAAACCAATAAACTGGTATACCATATATAATAAATCACAAATCTCATTTAAATTTCTATTCATTATAATTTTAAATATTCATTTTAATTATTTATTAGATTATTTTTTATATAAATGGTAATTACAAAATAAATAATGAGTGAGACAAATCTAATTTTAATAATTTATTTTTTATTCAAAAAAAAATATAAGCTTATAAAAAGAAGTAAAAATTAAATAACAAAAAATTATTATTTAGTAATATATTTTACTTTGATTTTGAATCATTGTAAATAGGTTTTTAAATTATATTTTAATTACTATCAATCTTATTAATAATAGTTTATTAATATATAATTTGATCATAATTATAATATCTATGAATAAAATTACTTATATTGAATTTTAATGTTTTATAATTATTAAGATTATTATAACTAAATATTATTTTTACTTTTGAATAAAAATTTAAAAATTATTATATTTTCAATGGTTATAACCTTCAAAAATGATAAAAAATCACAAAAATAATTTTTTTATTATTTTATTATTTAAATAAAAATTTTAAATCACTAAATACCTAAACATTTAATTCTATAGACTCCTAAACCCCAAAAGCCCCTAAATAATTAAAGCATTAAAACAATATAACCTATACAATAAAGGATAATTATAATATCTATCAAAAGTTTATTAATTAATCTCTATCTTATTATTAATAGTTTATTATTTAATTTTTGATCATTATTAATATATCTATCAATAAAATTGTTTATATTGAATTTATATGATATATAATTATTAATATTAATATAACTAAAGATTGTATTCACATTTCAAAAATTTTAAATATTATTATTTTTTCAAAATTTATAACCTATGAAAATGAGAAAAAATTACAAATTTTTTTTGTTATTTTATTGTTTAAATAATACCTATAAACCACTAAGTGCCTAAAAACATAAATCACTAAACTCCTAAAAGACAAAACCTCTAAATACTTAAACATTTAAACTAGTATACATTAATAATAAATCATAAATATCATTTAAATTAGTATTCTAGTATAATTTTTAATTTTTATTTTAATTATTTATCAGTTTATTTTTATAGAAATATTAATTACAAATTAAATTATCAGTGAGACAGATCTAATTTAAATTAAACCAGTATACCCTAAATAATAAATAATAATTCTCAATATTTTTGTTTTCATTATAATTTAAAATATTCATTTTAATTAGTTATTTGTTTATTTTTATATAAATATTAATTAAAAAATAAATTATGAGTTAGATAGATATAATTTATATAAATTATTTTCATCAATAAAATATAGATAAACTTTTTAAAAGAAAAAAAAATTTCAAAACAAATAATTATTATTTGGTAATACATTTTCCTTTGCTATTGAATCATTTTAGGTTTTCATATTATATTTTAAGTAATATTATTCTAAATCATTATAGATTTTTAATTTATTTTTTTGAATTTATCAGAATATTTATCAATAAAATTGATTATATTGAATTTATATTATATTTAATTATTATGATTATTATAAATAAACATTGTATTCACTCTTTAAAAAAATTTAAAAATTAATATATTTTCAAGGATTATAACCTTGAAAATATGAGTTAAAATAATAAAAATAAATTTTTTGTGAATTCATTTTTTAAATAAAGCATATAGACCATTAAATGCCTGCTTACTTAAATCAGTTAGCTCATAAAACCTGAAACCCCTAAATACATAAACCATTTAAAATCTATATACTACTTAATAAATAATAAATCTCATTTTTTGTCTATTTATTATAATTTTAAATATTCAATTTAATTATTTATAGTTTAATTTTTTACAAAAATTAATTACAAAATAGATTTCGAGTGAGACAAACATTATTTAAATAATTGATTTTTAATAAAAAAAATATGAGCTAATAAAAAGAAGGAAAATTTTAAAAATTAAATATTATTATTTAGTAATATATTTTGATTTTATTTTGAATCATTTTGCGTCATCTAAATATATTTTAAGTAAAATTTATATTTTTATTAATAGTTTATAATTTAATTTTTGATCATTATTATAATATCTATCATTAAAATTTATTATATTGAATTTATATGATATATAATCAGTAAGATTAATATAATTATACATGGTATTCATATTCCATAAAATTTTAAAATTATCTTATTTTCAAATGTTATAACCTTTGAAAATTAGAAAAAATCTAAAATTTTTTTTTTATTTTTATTACGTAAATATAACCTATAAACCACAATATGCCTAAAAACATAAATTGCTAAACTCCTAAACACTAAAACTCCTAAATAATCAAACCAATAAACCGGTATACCATATATAATAAATCACAAATCTCATTTAAATTTCTATTCATTATAATTTTAAATATTCAATTTATTTATTTATTAGATTATTTTTCATATAAATGTTAATTTCAAAATAAATAATGAGTGAGACAAATATAATTTTAATAATTTATTTTTTATTCAAAAAAAATATAAGCTTATAAAAAGAAGTAAAAATTAAATAACAAAAAATCATTATTTAGTAATATATTTTACTTTGATTTTGTATCATTGTAAATAGGTTTTTAAAATATATTTTAATTACTATAAATCTTATTAATAATAGTTTATTAATTTATTTTTTGTTCATAATTATAATATCTATCAATAAAATTACTTATATTGAATTTTAATGTTTTATAATTATTAAGATTATTATAACTAAATATTATTTTTACTTTTGAAAAAAAATTTAAAAATTATTATATTTTTAAAGGTTATAACCTTCAAAAATGATAAAAAATCACAAAAATAATTTTTTTATAATTTTATTATTTAAATAAAACTTATAAATCACTAAATACCTAAACATTAAATATATAGACTCCTAAACCCCAACAACCCCTAAAACTTAAAGAATTAAAACTATATAACCTATATAATAAAGGATAATTATAATATCTATCAATAGTTTATTAATTAATCTCTATCTTATTATTATTTGTTTATTTATTTAATTTTTGATCATCAATAATATATCTATCAATAAAATTCTTTATATTGAATTTATATGATATATAATTCTTGATATTATTATAACTAAAGATTGTATTCACATTTCAAAAATTTTAAATATTATTATATTATCAAAGGTTATAACCTATGAAAATGATAAAAAATTACCACATTTTTTTTCTTATTTTATTTTATAAATAATATATATAAACCACTAAGTGCCTAAAAACATAAATCACTAAACACCTAATCGACAAAACCACTAAATACTTAAACCTTTAAACTAGTATACATTAAATATAAATCATAAATATCATTTAAATTTGTATTCAGTATAATTTTTAATTTTTATTTTAATTATTTATCAGTTTATTTTTATAGAAATATTAATTACAAATTAAATTATCAGTGAGACAGATCTAATTTAAATTAAACCAGTATACCCTAAATAATAAATAATAAATCTAAATGTTATTGTTTTCATTATAATTTAAAATATTTATTTTAATTAGTTATTTGTTCATTTTTATATAAATATTAATTACAAAATAAATTATGAGTTAGATAGATATAATTTATATAAATTATTTTTCATCAAAAAAGTATAGATAAACATTTTAAAATAAAAAAAATTTTCAAAACAAATAATTATTATTTTGTAATACATTTTCCTTTGTAATTGAATCATTTTAGGTTATCATATTATATTTTAAGTAATATGAATCATATTCATTATAGATTTTAAATTTATTTTTTTAGATTTATTAGAATATCTATCAATAAAATTGTTTAAATTGAATTTGTATTATATATAATTATTATGATTATAATAAATAAATATTGTATTCACTCTTAAAAAAATTTAAAAATTATCATATTTTCAAGGGTTATAACCTTGAAAATATGATATAAAATAATAAAAATAATTTTTTTTATTTCATTTTTTAAATAAAGCCTATAGACCTTTACATGCCTGCTTACTTCAACCAGTAAGCTCATAAACTACGAAACACCTAAATATATAAATCATTTATCATCTATATACTACTTAATGAAAAATAAATCTCATTTTATGTCTATTTATTATAATTTTAAGTATTTATTTTAATTATTCATAGTTTAATTTTTTACAAAAATAATTACAATATAAATTTCGAGTGAGCCAAATATTATTTAAATAATTGATTTTTAATAAAAAAAATATGAGGTTATAAAAATATGAAAAATTTAAAAATTAAATATTATTATTTACTAATATATTTTGATTTGATTTTGAATCATTTTGCATCTTTTAAATATATTTTAATTAATATTTATATTTTTATTATTAGTTTATTAATTTAATTTTTAATCATTATTATAATATCTATTATAATAATTGTTTATATTGAATATATATGATATATAATAAGTAAGATTAATATAATTATACATGGTATTCACATTTCAAAAAATTTTAAAAATTATCTTTTTTCAAAGGTTATAACCTTTGAAAATCAGAAAAAATCTAAAAAAAATATTTTTTTATTTTTATTATTTAAATAAAACCTATAAACCACAAAATGCCTAAAAGCATAAATTGCTAAACTCCTAAACAACAAAACTCCTAAATAATAAAACCAATAAACTGGTATACCATATATAATAAATCACAAATTTCATTTTAATTTGTATTCATTATAATTTTAAATATTCATTTTAAATATTTATTAGTTTATTTTTTATAAAAATGTTAATTACAAAATAAATATTGAGTGAAACAAATATAAATTTAATAATTTATTTGTTAATTAAAAAAATATAAGCTTATAAAAAGAAGTAAAAATTAATTAACAAAAAATTATTATTTAGTAATATATTTTACTTTGATTTTGAATCATTGTACATAGGTTTTTAAATTATATTTTAATTATAATCAATCTTATTAATAATAGTTTTTTAATATATATTCTGATCATTATTATAATATCTATCAATAAAATTACTTATATTGAATTTTATTATTTTATAATTATTAAGATTATTATAACTAAATATTATTTTTTATTTTGAAAAACAATTTAAAAATTATTATATTTTCATAGGTTATAACCTTTAAAAATGATAAAAAACAAAAAAATAATTTTTTTATAATTTTATTATTTAAATAAAAATTAAAAATCACTAAATACATAAACATTTAAATCCATAGACTACTAAACCCCAAAATCCCCTAAATACATAAAGCATTAAAGCTATATAACCTATATAATAAAGGATAATTATAATATCTATCAATAGTTTATTAATTAATCTGTATCTTATTATTAATAGTTTATTAATTTAATTTTTGATCATTATTAATATATCTATCAATAAAATTGGTTATATTGAATTTATATGATATATAATTATTAATATTAATACAACTAAAGATTGTATTTACATTTCAAAAATTTTAAATATTTTTATATTTTCAAAGGTTATAACCTATGAAAATGAGAAAAAATTACAAATTTTTTTTGTTATTTTATTGTTTAAATAATACCTATAAACCACTAAGTGCCTAAGAACATAAATCACTAAACTCCTAATCGACAAAACCTTTAAATATTTAAACAATTAAACTAGTATATATTAATAATAAATCATAAATATCATTTAAATTTGTATTCAATATAAATTTTAATTTTTATTTTAATTATTTATCAGTTTATTTTTATAGAAATATTAATTACAAATTAAATTATCAGTGAGACAGATCTAATTTAAATTAAACCAGCATACCCTAAATAATAAATAATCAATCTCAATATTATTGTTTTTCTTGTTTTTAAATAATTTATATAAATTATTTTAATAATTTATATAAATTTTTTTTGTGGTTATAGGTTTTATTTAAATAAAAAAAATAAAAAATTTTTTTTTTCGATTTTTCGGATTTTCAAAGGTTATAACCTTTGAAAATAAGATAATTTTTAAAATTTTTTGAAATGTGAATACCATGTATAATTATATTAATCTTACTGATTATATATCATATAAATTAAATATAAACAATTTTAATGATAGATATTATAATAAAGATCAAAAATATTTTTAATAAACTATTAAAAATAGTATAAATTTTAATTAAAATATATTTACATGATGCAAAATAATTAAAATAAAATCAAAATATATTACTAAATAATAATATTTAAATTTTAAATTTTTCCTTCTTTTTATAAGCTTATATTTTTTTTATTAAAAATCAATTATTTAAATAATGTTTGATTCGCTCGAAATTTATTTTGTAATTAATTTTTGTAAAAAATTAAACTATAAATAATTAAATTGAATATTTAAAATTATAATAAATAGACAAAAAATGAGATTTATAATTCATTAAGTAGTGTATAGATGTTAAAGGGTTTATGTAATTAGGGGTTTTAGGGTTTATGAGCTAACTAATTTATGTAAGCAGGTATTTAATGGTCTATATGCTTTATTTAAAAAATGAATTATCAAAAAATTTATTTTTATTATTTTATCTCATATTTTCAATGTTATAATTCATGAAAATATAATAATTTTTAAATTTTTTTAAAGAGTGAATACAATATTTATTTATAATAATCATAATAATTAAATATAATGATTATTCAATATAATCAATTTTATTGATAGATATTCTAATAAATTTAGAAAAATAAATTAAAAATCTATAATGATTTAGATTCATATTACTTAAAATATAATATGAAAACCTAAAATGATTCAATAGCAAAGGAAAATGTTTTACCAAATAATAATTATTTGTTTTGAAATTTTTTTTCTTTTAAAAAGTTTATCTATATTTTTTTGATTAAAAATAATTATATAAATTATATCTATCTAACTCAAAATTTATTTTGTAATTTATATTTATATAAAAATAAACAAATAAATAATTAAAATGAATATTTCAAATTATAATGAAAACAATAATATTGAGATTTATTATTTGTTATTTAGGGTATACTGGTTTAATTTAAATTAGATCTGTCTCACTGAAAATTTAATTTGTAATTAATATATCTATAAAAATAAACTGATAAATAATTAAAATAAAAATTAAAAATTATACTGAATACTAATTTAAATGATATTTATGATTTATTATTAATGTATACTAGTTTAATGGTTTAAGTATTTCGAGGTTTTATCGTTTAGGAGTTTAGTGATTTATGTTTTTATGCATTTAGTGGTTTATAGGTATTATTTAAATAATAAAATAACAAAAAAAATTTGCAATTTTTTATCATTTTCATAGGTTATAACATTTGAAAATATAATATTATTTAAAATTTTTTGAAATGTGAATACAATCTCTAGTTATATTAATATTAATAAAAATATATCATTTAAATTCAATTTAAACAATTTTATTGATAGATATATTAATAATGATCAAAAATTAAATTAATAAACTATTAATAATAAGATAGAGATTAATTAATAAATTATTGATAGATATTATAATTATCATTTATTATATAGGTTATATAGGTTTAATGCTTTAAGTATTTAGGGGGTTTTAGGGTTTAGGAGTCTATGGATTTAAAAGTTTAAGTATTTAGTGATTTATAATTTTTATTTAAATAATAAAAATATAAAAAATTATTTTTGAGATTTTTTATCATTTTAGAAGGTTATAACCTTTGAAAATATAATAATTTTAAATTTTTTTTAAAAAGTAAAAATAATATTTAGTTATAATAATATGAATAATTATAAACCATTAAAATTCAATATAAGTAATTTTTTTGATAGATATTATAATAATGATCAAAAAATAAATTTATAAACTATAATTAATAAGATTGATAGTTATTAAAATATAATTTAAAACCCTATATACAATGATTCAAAATCAAAGTAAGATATATTACTAAATAATAATTTTTTGTTTTTAAATTTTTACTTCTTTTTATAAGCTTATATTTTTTTATTTTAATAAAAAATAAATTATTAAAATTATATTTGTCTCACTCATTATTTACTTTGTAATTAACATTTCTATAAAAAATAAACTAATATATAATTAAAATGAATATTTAAAATTATAATGAATACAAATTAAAATGAGATTTGTGATTTATTATATATGGAATACCGGTTTATTGGTTTAATTATTTAGGAGTTTTGTTGTTTAGGAGTTTAGCAATTTATGTTTTTAGGCATATTGTGGTTTATAGATTTTACTTAAATAATAAAAATAAAAAAATTTTTTTTAGATTTTTTTTGATTATCAAAGGTTATAACCTTTGAAAATATGATAATTTTTAAAATTTTTTGAAATGTGAATACCATGTATAATTATATTAATCTTACTGATTATATATCAAATAAATTTAATATAAACAATTTTAATGATAATATTATAATAATGATCAAAAATTAAATTAATAAACTATTAATAAAAATATAAATTTTAATTAAACTATATTTACATGAGGCAAAATGATTCAAAATCAAATCAAAATATATTACTAATTAATAATTTTTAATTATTAAATTTTTCCTTCTTTTTATTAGCTTATATTTTTTTTATTAAAAATAAATTATTTAAATAATGTTTGTCTCGCTCGAAATTTATTTTGTAATTAATTTTTGTAAAAAATTAAACTATAAATAATTAAATTGAATATTTAAAATTATTATAAATACACATAAAAATGAGATTTATTATTCATTAAGTAGTATATAGATGTTAAAGGGTTTATGTATTTAGGGGTTTCGGGGTTTATTAGCTTACTGATTTAAGTAAGCAGGCATTTAATGGTCTATAAGCTTTATTTAAAAAATGAAATAAGAAAAATATATTTTTATTATTTTTTCTCATATTTTTAAGGTTATAACTTTGAAAATATAATAATTTCAAAATTTTTTTAAAGAGTGAATATAATATTTATTTATAATAATCATAATAATTATATATAATATAAATTCAATATAATCAATTTTATTGATAGATATTCTAATAAATTATAAAAAATAAATTAAAAATCTATAATGATTTAGATTCATATTACTTAAAATATAATATGAAAACCTAAAATGATTCAATAGCAAATAAAAATGTATTACCAAATAATAATTATTTGTTTTGAAATTTTTTTTTTTTAAAAGTTTAACTATATTTTTTGATGAAACATAATTTATATAAATTATATCTAATAACTCATAATTTATTTTGTAATTAATATTTATATAAAAATAAACAAATAACTAATTAAAATGAATATTTTAAATTATAATGAAAACAATAATATTGAGATTTATTATTTATTATTTAGGGTATACTGGTTTAATTTAAATTAGATCTGTATCACTGATAATTTAATTTGTAATTAATATTTCTATAAAAATAAACTGATAAATAATTAAATAAAAATTAAAATTATACTGAATACAAATTTAAATGATATTTATGATTTATTATTAATGTATACCATTTTAATGGTTTAAGTATTTAGAGGTTTTGTCGTTTAGGAGTTTAGTGATTTATATTTTTAGGCACTTAGTGGTTTATAGGTATTATTTAAACAATAAAATAACAAAAAAAATTTTGTAATTTTTTACTCATTTTCATAGGTTATAACCTTTGAAAATATAATAATATTTAAAATTTTTGAAATGTGAATACAATCTTTAGTTATATTAATATTAATAATTATATATCATATAAATTCAATATAAACAATTTTATAGATAGATTTATTAATAATGATCAAAATTCAATTAATAAACTATTAATAATAAGATAGAGATTAATTAATATACTATTGATAGATATTATAATTATCATTTATTATATAGATTATATAGGTTTAATGCTTTAAGTATTTAGGGGGTTTTAGGGTTTAGGAGTCTATATATTTAAATGTTTAGGTATTTAGTGGTTTATAAGTTTTATTTAAATAATAAAATTATCAAAAAATTATTTTTGTTATTTTTTATCATTTTTGAAAGTTATAACCTTTGAAAATATAATAATTCTTAAATATTTTTTCAAATGTAAATATAATATTTAGCTATAATAATCTTAATAATTATAAAACATTAAAATTCGATATAAGTAATTTTATTGATAGATATTATAATAATGATCAAAAAATAAATTAATAAACTATTATGAATAAGATTGATAACAATTAAAATATAATTTCAAAACCTATATACAATGATTCAAAATCAATGTAAAATATATTACTAAATAATAATTTTTTGTTTTTAAATTTTTACTTCTTTTTATAAGGTCATATTTTTTTTGATTAAAAATAAATTATTAAAATTATATTTGTCTCACTCATTATTTACTTTGTAATTAACATTTATATAAAAATAAACTAATAAATAATTTAAATGTATATTTAAAACTATAATGAATACAAATTAAAATGTGATTTATGATTTATTATAAATAGTATACCGGTTTATTGGTTTGATTATTTAGGGGTTTTTTTGCTTAGGAGTTTAGCAATTTATGTTTTTAGGTATTTTTTGGTTTATAGGTTTTATTTAAATAATAAAAATAAAAAATTTTTTTTTAGATTTTTTCGGATTTTCAATGGTTATAACCTTTAAAAATAAAATAATTTTTTAAATTTTTTGAAATATGAATACCATGTATAATTATATTAATCTTACTAATTATATATCATATGAATTTAATATAAATAATTTTAATGATAGATATTATCATATAGCTCAAAAATTAAATTAATAAACTATTAATAAAAATATAAATATTAATTAAAATATATTTACATGACACAAAATGATTCAAAATCAAATCAAATTTATTACTAAATAATAATATTTTTTTTTAAATTTTTAATTCTTTTTATAAGCTCATATTTTTTTTATTAAAAATCAATTATTTAAATAATATTTCTCTCACTCGAAATTTATTTTGTAATTAATTTTTGTAAAAAATTAAACTCTGAATAATTAAAATAAATATTTAAAATTATAATAAATAGACATAAAAATGAGATTTATTATTCATTAAGTACTATATAGATGTTAAAAGGTTTATGTATTTAGGGGTTTCGGGGTTTATTAGCTTACTGATTTAATTAAGGAGGCATTATTGGTCTATTGGCTTTATTTAAAAAATGAAATAAAAAAATTATTTTTATTATTTTTTATCATATTTTCAAGGTTATAACCATTGAAAATATGATAATTTTTAAATTTTTTTCAAGAGAGAATACAATATTTATTTATAATAATCATAATAATTATATATAATATAAATTCAATATAAACAATTTTATTGATAGATATTCTAATAATTCTCAAAAAATAAATTAAAAATCTATAATGAATAAGATTCATATTACTTAAAATATAATATGAAAACCTAAAATAATTCAAAATCAAAGGAAAATGTATTACTAAATAATAATTATTTGTTTTGAATATTTTTTTTATTTTAAAAAGTTTATCTATATTTTTTTGATGAAAAATAATTTATATAAATTATATCTATCTAACTCATAATTTATTTTGTAATTAATATTTATATAAAAATAAACAATTAACTAATTAAAATGAATATTTTAAATTATAATGAAAACAATAATATTGAGATTTATTATTTATTATTTAGGGTATACTGGTTTAATTTAAATTAGATCTGTCTCACTGATAATTTAATTTGTAATTAATATTTCTATAAAAATAAACTGATAAATAATTAAAATAAAAATTAAATATTATACTGAATACAAATTTAAATGATATTTATGATTTATTATTAATGGATACTAGTTTAATGGTTTAAGTATTTAAAGGTTTTGTCGTTTAGGTATTTATTGATTTAATTTTTTAAGCACTTAGTGGTTTATATGTATTATTTAAACAATAAACTAACAAAAAATAGTTGTAATTTTTTCTCATTTTCATAGGTTATAACCTTTGATAATATAATAATAATAAATTTTTTGAAATGTGAATACAATCTCTAGTTATATTAATATTAATAATTATATATCATATAAATTCAATATAAACAATTTTATTGATAGATATATTAATAATGATCAATAATTAAATTAATAAACTATTAATAATAAGATAGAGATTAATTAATAAACTATTGATAGATATTATAGTTATCTTTTATTAGATAGGTTATATAGGTTTAATGCTTTCATTATTTAGGGGGTTTTGGGGTTTAAAGTCTATAGATTTAAATGTTTAGGTATTTAATGGTATATAAGTTTTATTTAAATAATAAAATTATAAAAAAATTATTTTTGTCATTTTTTATAATTTTTGAAGTTTATACCCTTTGAAAATATATTAATTTTTAAATTTTTTTTCAAAATTAAATATAATATTTATTTATAATAATCTTAATAATTATAAACATTAAAATTCAATATAAGTAATTTTATTTATAGATTTTATAACAATGATCAAAAATTAAATTAATAAACTATTATTAATAAGATTGATAGTAATTAAAATATAATTTCAAAACCTATATACAATGATTCAAAATCAAAGTAAAATATATTACTAAATAATAATTTTTTGTTTTTAAATTTTTACTTCTTTTTATAAGCTTATATTTTTTTTTGATTAAAAATAAATTATTAAAATTATATTTGTCTCACTCATTATTTATTTTGTAATTAACATTTCTATAAAAAATAAACTAATAAATAATTAAAATGAATATTTAAAAGTATAATGAATATAAATTAAATTGAAATTTGTGATTTATTATAAATGGTATACCGGTTTATTGGTTTGATTATTTAAGAGTTTTGTTGCTTAGGAGTTTAGCAATTTATGTTTTTAGGCATTTTGTGGTTTATAGGTTTTATTTAAATAAAGAAAATAAAAAAATTTTTTTTTTAGATTTTTTCAGATTTTCAAAGGTTATATAACCTTTGAAAATAAGATAATTTTTAAATTTTTTTTAAATGTGAATACCATGTATAATTATATTAATCTTACTGATTATATATCATATAAATTAAAAATAAACAATTTTAATGATAGATATTATAATAATGATCAAAAATTAAATTTATAAATTATTAATAAAAATATAAATTTTAATTAAAATATATTTACATGACGCAAAATGATTCAAAAAAAACAAAATATATTACTAAATAATAATATTTAATTTTTAAATTTTTCCTTCTTTTTATAACCTTATATTTTTTTATTAAAAATCAATTATTTAAATAATGTGCTGTATATGTAATTTGTTTTTACTTAATAATCTGTTTTAATATTTTCATGTAAGTGCAGGAAAGGAAATATTAAAAGCCCGGGGATGCTGCAGTAGCACAATAACGGAGGTCCCGCTGATTTGTATTTATTTTTCGGTTAAATGAACCGAAAAATAACAGAGCCTGGCCCGGTCCATGATCCGACCCGCTTCGGTTAAATGAACCGGCTGTTTATTTTTTGTATAAAATGATTTGTATTTATTTTTCGGGTGGCTATTTTTTGACCCGGTTGAACTGTTTATCTTCGTTCCCCTCTCTCTCTGCGTGATTTCACGACTGCTCCGTGCTGCATACTGTAAGACATACTATTCTTGGTTTTAATCTGTAACGCATAAGCATTTTCTGGTCGAGGTAGCTAGTCGTACTGAGCAACTAGCGAACCACATTATTTGCTGTGTTGATTTCTCGTTTTGATTCTGTCGTGGATGTTTGTGGATTGGGATATATATATTGCTTGTTCTGTGTTTTCTGTTGTTTTCTGTTCTTAATCTCACTACCCATGGAAGTGCGATTGCCCAACAATTAGGTATCAGAGCTTGGTTTGGGATTTTTTCGAGCAATTGTGCATTTAGGGTTTGAGATTATTCTGTACAAGCAATATTCTGTGAAATGGCTGGAACCCTAAACACCACGATTGAGAAATTCAACGGCAGAAATGGGTTTAGTATGTGGCAGATTAAAATGCGAGCGCATTTGAAAAACTTTGATATTTGGAGTCCTCTGGTTCAAGGCTTCGGTCCACACACTGCTGTTGCTCTTGGAATAACCGAGGTTGAGGCTTGGAGACGTGAAGAGAAAGCACACTCCACCATTCTGTTGAGCTTGTCGGATGAAGTCATTGCTGAGGTAGCAGATGAGGAATCTGCTGCAGGACTGTGGCTCAAGCTTGAGTCTCTGTACATGACTAAATCATTGACTAACAAGCTTCTGTTGAAGAGAAGGCTGTTCACACTGAGGATGCAATAGGGAACCTCTTTGAAGAAGCATCTGGATGACTTGAACAGCATCCTCATGGACCTTAAACGTGTGGATGCTAAGGTGGATGATGAGGATGTTTCACTTCTACTCTTGGTTTCTCTTCCTCCTTCCTATGAAAATTTTGTTGAATCTCTCATTGTGGGAAAGGAGGAGATCACACTAAAGGATGTTCGGGCTGCCCTACACTCCAGAGAGATGAGGCAGAAGGCTGCGGTTGAAAGACTTGAACAATATCCTGCGGGATTGGTGGTGACAAACAGGAGGCCACAACCTGTTCCATTCAAGAAGAAGGGAAATAAGATTCAGAAGAGGTCAAAGGAGGGTGACATTTGTCACTACTATAAACAGAAAGGGCATTGGAAAACTGAGTGCCTGAAGAAGAGAGCAAGGCTGGAACAACAAGGTCAACCTAACCCCCCCTGCTACTGCTGTGACTTTTGATGATCTGGATGATGGAGAAGACCTTGTGTTGGTAATCTCCACAATGATCGCAAGATCAGATTCTTGGATTCTCGATACTAGTGCTTCCTTCCATATATGCACTCACTTGGAGTGGTTCAGTAAATATGACAAGAAGGAAGCTGGCCATGTTTTGGTGGGGAACAGCCAACCATGTAAGGTGGTTGGAATCGGCACTAGTCAGACTGAAAACTTGGGATGGCCGAATTGTCTCACTTTCAAATGTGAGATATGTCCCTGAGATGACAATGAACCTCATTTCTCTCGGTGTTCTGGATGATCAGGGATATTCATTCAGTGGTAGAGAGGGAACACTGAATGTTCACCGAGGAGTTGATGTTGTACTGATGGGGCAGAAGACTGGAATGCTATACACACTGATAGGTTCCACAGTGACAGGGGCTATTGCTGTCACATCCGGAGAGCCAGCATCTGAAGACAAAGCTGAACTTACCAGACTGTGGCATATGCGGCTCGCACATATGGGAGAGAAAGGTATGAAAATTCTCTCTGATCTTAATCTTCTTGTTGGTCATAGAGTCAGTAAATTAAACTTCTGTGATCATTGTGTTTTTGGTAAGAAACATAGAACTGAGTTCGGTAAAGCCATACATTGCACAAACAATATTTTGGATTATATCCATGCTGACTGTTGGGCCCTTCTAGAGTCACATCTCTTGGGGGTGCTCGTTTTAATTTATGTTTAGTTGATGATTACTCCAGGATGTCCTGGGTATTCATGATGAAACATAAATCCGAGACTTTTATAAAGTTTAAGCTAGTGGGTTAGCTTGGTAGAAAATCAAACACAAAAGAAGGTTAAACTGTACGAACAGATAATGGTCTAGAATTCTGTTCGTCTGAATTTGAGGAATTCTATAAGGACAATGGTATTGCGAGACACAAAACTGTTAGGGACACTCCTCAGCAGAATGGCATTGCTGAAAGAATAAACCAAACTCTTCTGAAGAGAACTAGATGTATGCTCTCTCAATCAGGCTTAGGCAAAGAATTTTGGGCTGAAGCTATTAATACAACATGCCATCTGATAAACAGATCGCCACATAGTGGAATTAACTTTAAAATTCCATTTGAAGTGTGGACTGATAAACCTGCAGATTATTCCAATCTGAAGGTGTTCGGGTGTATTGCCTACTATCATGTAAATGATGGTAAGCTTGAACCTCGAGCACGCAAGGGAATATTTGTTGGTTATGGTGATGGAGTCAAAGGATTCCGTATCTGGTCACCATCTGAAAAGAGAGTTATACTCTCTAGGAGTGTTACCTTCGACGAGAGTGTCATTCTGAAACAAGTACCTAGCCCTATTCAGTTACCTGATGTTCCTCAAGCTGAACTTAAGGTGGAGCTAAAATCTGAATCTGTAGCTCCAGGAAGGATGCATGTTGTTTCTAGACAAACGATAGCCAATCATGAAAATGATGCTAAATCTGTTATTGAACCTGATCCTGAAATTGCACCTGAAAAGTCTATTCCCTACTGTATTGCAAGGGATAGACAAAGGAGGGTGAACGCACGTCCTCCTCTGAGATTCGACCTACAAGTTTCCCTACAAGTTGCCGAAGAAATTGATATTTCTGAACCATCCTCCTTCAGGAATGCTGTTAATTTTCCTGAGTCTGAGTCATGGTTGGTTGCTATGAATGAAGAAATTGAATATCTTCATAAGAATGGTACCTGGATCATTGTACCTAAACCAAAGGGAAGAAAAATAGTGTCTTGCAAATGGATTTCAAGAAGAAAGAAGATGCCTCAATTGCTGGTGGTTTAAAGTTTAAGGCACGTCTAGTTGCAAGAGGGTTCAGTCAGAAAGAGGGTGTTGACTACAATGAGATATTCTCTCCTGTAGTTAGACATACCTCAATAAGAGTGCTTCTAGCATTAGTAGCACATCAGAATCTTGAACTTGAGCAACTAGATGTCAAAACTACTTTTCTTCATGGAGATCTCGATGAAGAGATCTTCATGAGCCAGCCTGAGGGTTTTGAGGTATCAGGCAAGGAAACCCATATGTGCAAGCTTCTGAAGTCCCTTTATGGACTTAAGCAGTCTTCCCGTCAGTGATACAAGAGATTTGACTGTTTCATGACTAGTCATGAATACAGTAGGTGTGACCATGACTACTGTGTTTATTTCAAAAGGCACAAGGATGAGTCATATATCTACTTGCTATTGTATGTAGATGATATGCTTATTGCTGCCAGAATTAAATCTAATATTCAGGAACTGAAAGATCTCCTCAGTTCTGAATTTGATATGAAAGATCTTGGAGGAGCAAAGCAAATTTTAGGTATGGAAATATTCAGAGATAGAATTAAAAGAAAATTGTTTCTTTCACAGAAACAATATATTCAGAAACTTCTATCTAGATTTGGAATGGTTTCTTGTAAGCCTCTGTCCACACCATTTGCTTCTAACCTCCATCTGACATTAGAATGTTGTCCTCAATCTGAATCTGATAAGGAACAAATGTGTAAGGTTCCTTATTCTAGTGCTGTCGGGAGCCTCATGTATCTTATGGTGTGCACCCGACCTGATATTGCTCAAGCAGTAAGTGCAGTGAGTAGGTTTATGATTAACCCTGGTCAAGAGCACTGGAAAGCTGTTAAGAGGATACTTAGGTACCTCAAGGGGACTTCTGATGTTGGTCTGATATTTGGTAATGAATCTGAACTCTTGCTAGCAGGATATTCTGATTCTGACTATCCAGGAGATGTTGATAGTAGATGGTCTATGACTGGTTATGTCTTCACTGTATGTGGTTCTGTAGTTAGCTGGAAAGCCACACTGCAATCTTCTGTTACTTTATCTTCTACTGAAGCAGAGTATATGGCTCTGACTGAAGCTGCGAAGGAAGGGATATGGCTGAAAGGTTTTCTCAAGGACCTTGGTCTTTATGAAGAGGTTGCAACAGTCTTCTGTGACAACCTCAGTGCTATTTGTTTAGCAAAAGACCAAGTGCACCAAGAGAGGACAAAGCACATTGATGTGCGATATCATTTCCTTTGATCTGAGAAAAGGGTACAAGTAAAGAAGATTGCAACTTCTGATAATCCAGCTGACATGTTTACCAAACCTGTTACTCTGAATAAGTTAAGACACTGTCTTGACTTACTGAACATATCAAATCAGATGTAGTCTTTTTGGACTAACTGTTTATAGAGAGTGTCTCTCTATCTGTATGCAAAACAAATTAAGGTGGAGATTGCTGTATATGTAATTTGTTTTTACTTAATATCTGTTTTAATATTTTCATGTAAGTGCAGGAAAGGAAATATTAAAAGCCCGGGGATGCAGCAGTAGCACAATAACGGAGGTCCCGCTGACCGGTCAGCGGGCCAAAATTTTTGGAGCAGAGCCTGGCCCGGTCCATGATCCGACCCGCTTCGGTTAAAGGAACCGGCTGTTTATTTTTTGTATAAAATGATTTGTATTTATTTTTATGGTGGCTATTTTTTGACACGGTTGAAATGTTTATCTTCGTTCTCCTCCCACTCTGCGCGATTTCGCGACTGCTCCATGCTGCATACTGTAAGACATACTATTCTTGGTGTTAATATGTAACACATAAGCAGTTTTCTGGTGGAGGTAGCTAGTCGTACTGAGTGACTAGCGAACCACGTTATTTGCTGTGTTTATTTCTCGTTTTGATTATGTCATGGATGTTTGTGGATTGAGGATATATATATTGCTTGTTTCTGTATTTTGTGTTGTTTTCTGTTCTTAATCTCACTACCCGTGGAAGCGCTGATTTCCCAACATAATGTTTGTCTCACTCAAAATTTATTTTGTAATTAATTTTTGTAAAAAAATTAACTATAAATAATTAATCGAATATTTAAAAATATTATAAATAACCATAAAAATGAGATTTATTATTCATTAAGTAGTATATAGATGTTAAATGGTTTATGTATTTATGGGTTTCGGGGTTTATGAGCTTACTGATTTAAGTAAGCATGCATTTAAAGGTCTATAGACTTTATTTAAAAAATGAAATAACAAAAAATTATTTTTATTATCTTTTATTATATTTTGAAGGTTATAACCATTGAAAATATAATAATTTTTAAATTATTTTCAAAAGTGAATACAATATTTATTTATTATAATCATAATAATTATATATAATATAAATTCAATATAATCAATTTTATTGATAGATATTCTAATAAAGCTAAAAAAATAAATTAAAAATCTATAATGAATATGATTCATATTACTTAAAATATAATATGAAAATCTAAAATGATTCAAAAGCAAAGGAAAATGTATTAGTAAATAATAATTATTTTATTTGAAATTTTTTTTCTTTTAAAAAGTTTATCTATACTTTTTGGATTAAAAATAATTTATATAAATTATATCTATCTAACTCATAATTTATTTTGTAATTAATATTTATATAAAAATAAACAAATGACTAATTAAAATGAATATTTTAAATTATAATGAAAACAATAATATTGAGATTTATTATTTATTATTAGAGGTATACTGGTTTAATTTAAATTAGATCTGTCCACAAAATTTAATTTGTAATTAATATTTCATAAAAATAAACTGATAAATAATTAAAATAAAAATTAAAAATTATAAATACAAATTTAAATGATATTTATGATTTATTATTAATGTATACTAGTTTAATGGTTTAAGTATTTAGAAGTTTTTTCATTAGGAGTTTAGTGATTTATGTTTTTAGGCATTAGTGGTTTATAGGTATTATTTAAATAATAAATAAAAAAAAAATTTGTAATTTTTTCTCATTTTCATAGGTTATAACCTTTGAAATATAATAATATTTAAAATTTTGAAATGTGAATACAATTTTAGTTATAATAATATAATATATATCATATAAATTCAATATAAAAAATTTTATTGATAGATATATAATGATCAAAAATTAAAATAATAAACTATAATAATAAGATAGATTAATTAATAAACTATTGATAGATATTATAATTATATTAATATAGATTATATCGGTTTAATTTTAGTATTTAGGGGTTTTGGGTTTAGGAGTCTATAGATTTAAAGGTTTAGGTATTTAGTGGTTTATAATTTTATTTAAAAATAAAATTATAAAAAAATTATTTTTGTGATTTTTTATCATTTTTGAAAGTTATAACCTTTTAAAATATAATAATTTTTAAATTTTTTCAAATGTAAATATAATATTTACCTATAATAATCTTAAAATTATAAAACATTAAAATTAAATATAATTTTATTGATAGATATTATAATAATGATCAAAAAATAAATTAATAAACTATTTTGAATAGATTGATAGAAATTAAAATATAATTTCAAAACCTATATACACTGATTCAAAATCAGTGTAAAATATATTACTAAATAATAATTTTTGTTTTTAAATTTTTACTTTTTTTAATGTTAGATTTTTTTTGATTAAAAATAAATTATTAAAATTATATTTGTCTCACTCATTATTTATTTGTAATTAACATTTCTATAAATATAAACTAAAATAAATAAAATGAATATTTAAAATTATAATGAATAGAAATTTAAATGAGATTTGTGATTATATAATGTATACCGGTTTATTGGTTTGATTATTTAAGTTTTGTTGCTTAGGAGTTTAGCAATTTCTGTTTTTTGGCATTTTGTGGTTTATAAGTTTTATTATATAAAAAAATTAAAAAATTTTTTTCGATTTTTTCTGATTTTCAAAGGTTTTAACTTTAAAAATAAGATAATTTTTAAAATTTTTTGAAATGTGAATACCATGTATAATTATATTAATCTTTTTGATTATATATCATATAAATTCAATATAAACAATTTTAATGATAGATATTATAATAATGATCAAAAATTAAATTATAAACTATTAATAAAAATATAAATTTTACTTAAAATATAATTACATGACGCAAAATGATTCAAAATCAAATCAAAATATATTACTAAATAATAATATTTAATTTTTAAATTTTTCCTTCTTTTTATAGTTATATTTTTTTATTAAAAATCAATTTTAAATAATGTTTGTATCGCTCGAA
>JAREIK010016205.1:0-21466 GCA_029783825.1 Sapria himalayana | reverse complement strand
AGTATTAGCTAAGTGCTTTGATCTCGCAGTACGTTTCAGAACTCCCCGTTCTTTTATGTTGCTCCAGCAGGTAGCAGTGGTTGGGAATGTGCTCTTACCTTATGCAGAAATAGGACTTTAGGATCCAGTTTTCTATAGTAAGATAGCCTGCGAGTAGAGTAGGGCTTATTCTTTCCGGCTTGCAGGTGCAGTTGATCGTTTGGGAAATCGAGGTAGATTCACCAATAGTAGTGCTAGCCAGAAAAGAGACCGGTTTATTCAGGGGAAATTGACTTTTCCGCTTCATGTCCTTTGCTCGTTCTCTGCCCCCTCCTTTTTCCCACCATTAACTATTTATGAATTTCATAGAAATAGAAATAGATGTCCTACCGAGCTCTTGCCTAGCGGCAAAGATTACATAGGTGACCAGGCCAAGGGACGCTGTCGGAATCGCCCGGTTAAGTCGGGCAGCAGTGATCCTTTCTCTCCCGAAGGAGGACCGCTCCACCTGGGAAACGCAGACATATTAGCAGTTCACTCGCCAGGCCCAGTGTATTATTGAATTGAAAAAATTGAGTTCTCTTTCTTTGCCTGCGGCTTTCCCAACGAAAACTTCTGTCCGTATTGGGTGTGAACCAGCAAGGGAAGTAGGTAATGGCAGAGGAAAGGCAGATTAACGCTTTCACGCCTTCGATAAACGAAACCTAGGGAACCAAACAGGGGTGCGCATTCCTCCTGGCTAGGGCAGTTGAATTTCGTGGCCAAACTAACAATGAAGAGACACACCCATTCAAGGGGCCGTGGAACTTGAAGCGCACTCATCCTCTGGTTAGGGACTTCAGAATAATGATTCTCTCATTATGTGTACCAGGATCGTCCTCTGTCTCAGTGCCTCTACTGTTGAGAATACCGGCATCCGTCCCATTTTAAATCGTTTAGGACCCCCCTTCGACAGTTTATTTGCAAACACCGAGTCTGCTCTCTCTTATATTAAATGTCACTGTCGAAGCAGAGAGCGTAGAGTCAGACCTTTTATCAACAGGAATAAAGCAGTCCAAAGAAACATTTCTCTTCTTTATCTTCCCCATCGGAGAAAAAAAAGACGAATCAAGTGCTGTCCGAATGAGAATGAAATGGCTGACAGCCCCTCAAATTATATGCGCTTCCCGGGGTTCTTCAGTCGGTTATCGCGTTTGATTCCCTTGCAGTGGTACTTTATGTTATGAAATGAAAGGAGATGCCCTTGGTTTTTTCAGTTAGTTAGATGCCCGGGCTTATATCGGTTATGTGAGTTTGATTCCGGTACTATAGCTCTGTCTTAGCTCTTCGAGTCAGAATGAATAGTATCGAACCGCGGAAAGAAAAGCTGATTTCACGAATGGGAGAACAGATCACATTCTTTCAGGAAGGAGGGCTTCGATTGACTAACGCACCTCCGTGTTCTCATTTCCTCCGCGTACTGCTCTTGCACTCAATCAAACCTACTTTACGGAAGGGGAATCTCTTATACATTGGTTATGAGATTGGATTCCCTACTAAAACCCTCAAGTAAGGTCTCTTGCTTTCTGTTCTGCTCTCTCAAGCACCAAAGTCCAATCAAAGCATAAGTCAGGGGATTCGTATACTTCTTCCTAGATCTCCCCCTACTATTGATAAGAGTCAGTCGAATCTATCTTCTTAGGCAGCGCGGAAAGTTAGATAAGATTAAGAAAGCCAGCAAACACGAAACGATAAGGGACCACTCCAATAAAACCTCCCATAGGAGCCGTACACTTCAGTCTTGATCAAAATAAAAAACAACTCTATCCGTCTGCGCTGCTCTAGTATCCCTAAAATCACTTGATCTACCTTGCAGCTATGAAAGCAAGCCCTAATAAGCTAAACCGGGAAGTGGTACGTATTGATAAAGGATCTCCCCGTAGTGTGGATCTCTCACTTACTCACTGACTGTGGGAAGTCCTGAGAAAAGAACTTTCTATCCTTAAGAAAATATATTCCCTCCCCGCGGATCTATCCTTCCTGTGGTGTAAGCGCTTTTCAGCTGTGTTAGAGCTCAGGGTTTATGCGCTGATAAGTCAGAGTATCTGGTCAGAGAAGAACAAGCAAGCACTAAGGTGCACCAATCTTAGCTTAGAAAAGAAAGTTTCCAATACCTTGACAGCTGAATTAAGGAAAGAGAGCAGTCCACTTATTAGCAGCTGTTCAAGTTAGCGCTCTTATGCTCTAGTACAGCATCTTATTTTCCTCCCCGGGTACTAAAAAAAATGCTTTTTGAAGGAGGGAGCACGAAAAAGCTTGGATTAAGTAAAGGGAGCCGTAGACGAAGGACTGAGACTAAAGTACGGATCACTTACACAACTACTGCTGGGTTCTTATATGATGTGCTCAATACAGCAAAACTTATCGAACCAGCGGAAGCTCAGTCAAGTGAAAGGAAGCACGAAACCCCCCAAAAACCAGTTTTAAGGAATGGTCGCAAATAACAGCTTTTTTCGCCGGCTCAAGCGACTCGACTTAGTCAAACTCCTCAGCAACCTCTGGGATTATACGGGTTGAGCACCCCCCGCTCCGTCGGATGAGGCGGATTCTTTTGATCACCGCCGGTTCGGAATTCCCTGAACACAAGTCAGAGGCATAACATAACTTTCGATCAGTACCAGTTGCAAGGAACGAAGTCTAATTCACCCTTCATCGGCCCACCTTTATTCTTTATTTCGGAGGTTAGTAGTCTCTTTACGCTGCAGTGGGGTTGCCGCGAGCAGTAAAGGTTGAAACCTTTCCTTACCTACCCACCAGGCTGTCCACTGCCAGAGACAGGAGCTCACCCTTGCCTGCATCTTAGTTGAACCAAGCTATCTTTATCTACGATCAGACCCCCGCATGACCTATCTCTCTCCAGCCTATGTCTCTCTCTCAACCCACCCTTGATTGAATCAAAAAGGAAAATTGCCTTTGATTTCTTCCCCTTTGCCAGGCAAACCTGCCTCTACTTAAGACTTTGGGGTCGGGTAAACTCGAGCTGCGATTGAAACCACTCATTTAGAATCTGATAGGCTCCTACCGCCCGCGGCGCCTATCCGCTGCCCTTCCTTGAAACAACATACAAGTTCTCACCGGGGAGCCCTTGTCTATTCATTAAGTAGAAACTAGTCTCATCTCATAGGTCATAGGTTGGTCCTCTCTTCTCTATAGCTAAATTAATCCTTTCCTTCCCCATAGGAAGACAGTCCGTTCCCCTGCTCCTCTTGATTCTGGGTCACCGTCTGCCCTAACTTCTGCGACTGTGGGGGTGGAAGTTAAGACTTCATGCTTTAACCGGGAGGATCTCTTTCTATCCCAGCCCGTTGGTTGTTCGAAGCAAGGATAGCCGCTAGTAGACAGCTCCTAAGTAGATCAGACTCAAGCAACTAGTCCTAAAAAAGGTATGAGTACGGCTATTAGTAAGGAGGTAACTTTTGTAAGGAAAGTGGCTAGTCTAGTAGGAAAGGGAAGCGGCACAAGGAATAGTGAGTCTCTGAATCGGAAAGCCATGCCAGGAAAGACAAAGGCTAGTCCCAAGGCTAGGTCATCAACAGGAGGTTGTTTAACAAACAAATAGTTGCTATGGCTTACTTACTTGCCTTCCCGGAGGAATAGGTCGGCGGAAGGAGAGCGGCTGGGTGCACATGCTGTATACTTTCAACCCGTATGCTTACCGTGCACTTCCACGATTCACCTTCCAGTATCCCGATTGTGATATGCCAGATGATTTCCTGGCTTTTCTCTTGCTGTGCATGCAAGGTTCCCTGACACAGGGGACTGATTTGAAGTAGTACAAAGCCTTATTTAGGCGGGGCCGGGCCGTGCCTTCCAATTTCTTCCTTCCAGTGCTGTCTTGCTTCGAAGTGCGCTACAAATCTACGTCTTATTGTCACACCTGCTGATGTACCTCCTAGTTGGGCTGTACCTTCCGTAAGGAGCAGAGCTAGGGAGCAAGGGAAGCCGGGCAGGTCTTTCGTTTTGTTTCTCGTGAGGATAGCGATGAGTCTTGAGTAGCCTGAACAGCTTGAGTATCGAGTTAAGTTCGTAGTTACTCCCGGGCAAGAAAAAGTCCAGTCTGGTCGTTAATCTAGGGAAGCAAGCCGGTAATCCTCGGGCCTCGCGCTAGCAAAAGAAAGGCCTGACGTCTTTGTTTGCTCGGTGGGATCGGATAGGGAAGGAGACTGGATAGCAAGGATAGGCACTTCTGGGTCTGATGGTAGCGGTAGGGAATGAAGGTCAAGTGAATGGTAAGGAAGGGCAAGGATGGGAGATCCGTATTGAGAGAAAGATCCCGCGCCATGAATAGCTTCAGCATCCGTTGATCGTGCAGGCGCAGACGAGCGACTAGCTTAGGAGGTAATAGCCGATACGAGCAACTAGGTCTCATAGGCGGGAATAGGGTCTAACCCAAGCGCAGGAAGAAAGGAATATGGAAGTCAAGCCCTTTTCTTTTCTCCAGTCTCAAGGGGGTAGGGCTATACATTTATTTACCGCACCGTGGGATATCTTTCCCTTATGGCATCTAGTTACATTCCAGGCATTTCTGCTTCCCTTGGTTCTCTTTCTGCTGCCTTGCCAGGTTAAGTTTGAGTGGAAGTTGGAGTCTTTAAAGCAAGCAAAAGCAAAAGAGCTTGAGTTGAGAAGTCCATAGGCAGCCTGTAATAGAATAGTAGCTAGGGGCCTTTCCGTTTTCCCACTACCTTCTTTGATGTATCCATAGCCAGTTTCCTGTGATACAGAGTTCGTTGCCAGGCCAGTGACACCATGAAAAAGCAGGAGAAATAGGCAAGAGAAGGAGTTTTCAAGAAGTGAAGTTCGCTCTCTTTTTTGCTAAGCCAGTACCAGTGCCTTCACCAGCCTCTCCAATTGCAGCAGTCCCTACGGTGCGGTAAATACTTCTATAAAAAAGGTCAGCCCTGCCAGCGAGTGTAGTAGTAGTTCCTCCAGTTGAGTCTAATAGGTATGGCGCGGCTATAGACTTTTGTCTCTTTCCTTTCAATTACAGCAATGTTAAGCTAAACATATCCAATGGAAGTCGTCAGGTTTATTGTACAGCAGCTTTCGCTCCTGGAGCAGAAAAGAGAAAGTTCCCTGACATCATCTAGAGAGAGGGCCAGCTCCCAGACATCCAATCGCAGTTGGAGAGATTTTAGTTTGAGTGGAAGTCCCTGGTTCATACTTACCCTATTCCTGCCGAGCTTGTTGCAGTCTCCTTTTCTGCACTTCCAAGGTTAAGCGCAGCCCTCTCCTTGAAAGCCGGTGCAGTTATCATTCCCAATTTTGGATATTCCGCTAAGGAGGAGAAAAATGCCTTCCTAAAGAAAGTTAGACTTTACTCTTCGGCTTGAGATTCAGTTCCCTTTTTTGGTGGTCCAGTTGAGGAAAGATAAAAAAGTGTTTCTGCCTCTGCTGCCTTCGAGCCTTTTGAAGTTGGAGTTTCTGTACCTGCGCTTTCCCTAGCAGGTTTGCCTACGAGCGATACAGCCGAGCCAGTTTTCATTGCTAAGCTCTTCACCATTGGGATTCTTAAAGTAAAGATTTAAAGCACAAGCCCATACTATGGCATTTCGAGAGACGAGAGACAAAAGAGAATGAAGGTATTGGGCCATACCAACCGGAACTTAGTATTATATTAGAATAGAAGATTGCTTCATCTGGGGTGGAAAAAGAGTTTAAGGAAGGGAACATCACTCTCTCTAAGTCAGTTTTGGTTTTACTTCCCCCAACAGAACAAACCAATGCCATTCAGATGGTAACAGGAGAAGACCCATTCTGGGGGCAGTTTCCTTAGGAGCAGGTTGAAGAAACTTCAAAGGGGATCCCAAAGGAAATGCCTAAAGAACTATGGGAAATAGTCATCTCCAAAATACCAAAAAGCTTTTGAAGAGATTGGCCGCCATGCCCGGCATCAAGTGGAAGAAGGCTTGTAACCCCTCAGGTTCTTACACTTCCCAAGCCTCAGGTGTGCAAACGAAGGGGTAGAAAATCCGTTCCTGTTGAACCTGCTCAACCATAACATTGGGTATGTAGGTCCAGCCGAGACTATGTTCTACTGACCAAGTGCAGTTGCCTCATCGGAATCTTTCTCATTAGATCGGCGAGGATGCCTGACCAGGGTTTAGATCTTTGGTCAATCCATCATTGGCTAAGCAATTTATTTCTATTTCTTTCGGACTTGGCCGACACTGCGTTCCTCTATTCTTCCTTTTTGCTAAGAATCAAGGATTGAATCGTCAATGGATAATTCTATTGATTCGAGCCTCTCCTTTATATAAAATAGAAAGCTATTCCAGTCAGAGACTGTCTCCCAAGAGCCCAAAGAAAGTCTTCGACTAATTGGATTGGAGCAAGAGCAGCGAGAGCAGCAAGAAGGGGTTATGTACACGCCAAAGTCACTTCACTTTTTGTACTAATTTCGTCCTTTGGAGGTAGCAGCCTCTTCCAATCCACGAGTGGAGTCCGGATCCAAGCTAAGGCTGTCTGGGGGGGCCAACCTTAGTGAGCAGCTTATCTAACCTATTAAGATAAAAACAGAGGTCTTGCTCATGGATCCAGTTGAGAAGCTCTCGGAAAGACATCAATCCGTGGATATGAATAACCCAAAGGCTTCAACCGGCTTCCCATTTCTAGATATTGAGTAACGTAGCCCATTTCGTTAACAAAATAGGGGTGGCATCAGAAAGATCACCCGATCGAGGACTTTTCTTTGCGCCACTCGAAGACCCACCAGGTCGACCGGGAAAAAGCTCCAATTTGACCCTTATACCATCACCTATGGTAGCGTGACCAAGGTCCTTCTATCTTCCTAATGCTAATGTCTCCTTAGAGCGATTGGGGAATTACAAAGCTTGAATGAGACTTTTTGAAAGAAGAAGGAATAGAATCGCTTAGCGCGATAGGGCCCACGGAGCGGTAGGAAAGCATCTACTTTAGTAGCGGATAGAGTATCTAGTTAAGTTCGAAGGCTAATAATAAAATTTATAACTTCTTGACTAACTACCTACACTAGTGAACCAGTCTTGAGGATCGGGACTTGGCTCGAGAGGAAAGAAGAAAAAGTGAAAGGGCCTAGGACTGCTCTAAAGGATTGACAAATCACTTGCCCTATAACCAACTCTCCCTTGTCTGCGCTTTCAAACTAGCCTTAAAAAAGTAAAAAAGATTTCACTGGCTGTAACGGAGAATGCATGAAAAGGAGAAGGCATGGAATGATGGAACTTCGTCTATATATAGGAAAATAAAGGAAAGTAGTCAGTCTGACAAAGCAACACTTATCATAGTAGTCCGGAAAGAAATGTCTCTCTTATAGTCCTCCCCGTTGAGACTGATACAGGAACTACACTCGAACTGGCTTTCATTTAAGGTCAGGCTTGATCACAGGCTAGCTTGCCTATAAGACCACCCCTATCCCTAGCTTAGCTTGCAGGAACCTGCGGATATCCTGTCTGAAACTGAAACAAAGAAAGAATCCAACTCCCATAGCAAAAGAGGCTAGCTTGTTTCCTAGCTGTAGCGCACGCAGCTACGTAGCGATCTTGCTTGCAGCAGCCATATCTTTGAAAGGGATTGAAGAGCTTGTGAATATAGGTTTTATCCAATTGGGATGCTTGCTCGGCGGGTAAGGAGATAATAAGAAATGCCTGCCTGCTCAACCAATAGGGAGAGACGGTGCCGGCTTAGATTGGGTGGACTGGACAACCAGCCATGCTAATATAAATGCTTTTTCTTTCATTAAAAAATTGGGATTTGCGAGGGTCTCTAAAAAGAGGTCCACTCCCGAGGAGCTGTCAAACCTCGACTTAAAGGGGAGAGAAGCTTTCGGCTTGACCACGGAGAATAATAGGGAGAAAGGCCAGGCAGAGGCGACATGCTTTATTTCTTGTGATGGAGGACCCCTTCCATATCATGATGGATGAAAAGCCCCAAGGCCCATTATCCGGAACTATCCTCTTCTATAGACCCTGCATTCGAATAGAACCGGCGCTATGGCTTAGCCGATCTCTGCTACAGTTGTCTTATGCGCTTAGAAAAGACGGACTGGCAAGAGGAGTTAAATGGTGAATCGGGAAGCTAAGCCTTACACGCAGGAGGCGTTCGCGAGTACTCTCTTTTCTTTTGAGATTAAGTCGGGCCCCCCAAATCCCCAAATGGATCTCCACTCCTAGTCTTTCACATCAACATCTAGCATGATTAGTTACTGCTTGGCTGACTCTTCTCTATCAGGGCCATTACACTTCGATTCTATATAATGGGTCTGGGAACAGGATATGGTACAGAAGGTCGGCAATGCCAAGCATGCTGGCCGACCCTACTCTACTCAGAGCAAGACAGCAGACAAAGCCCCCTTTAGGAACTGGGAACCAGGTAGGCTAGGTGGGTGTATAATCCGCGTAGAAGCTCCTGGTCGAGTGTCTTAGATTAGAACTGCTTCTGCGATTTTTATTGTTTGTGGCTCGATCTCCTGTCGTTATCTTTCAATAGCCCACTCCAAGGCACAAAAGGGCATACTCCTACATCTGTGTATTCGAAGCCTGATTGAACCGCGGGCCGCGGGTAGCTTGTATGATGCCAAAGTTAAGAAGCGTCAGGCTTCTCCCTACTTATAAGTAAGTGAAATCCCCATGAAAGCACACCCTTCCAAAAAGATGCCTTGTTGTGTCCTAAACAGGCGAAGCGAGGGCTATCCTTTTAAGGATAGGCTTTATTGCCCGATCAAACTTAGTTAGGCAGAATTCCATGCTTTACGCCCTAGCCCTAATAGAGGTCTGGTCTGCAACGAGCCCTTGAGTCGGGCTTTACCCTTTTTATCGTGCAACTATCAACGCATGCCCCGGGCACCCTAATTGAATCAACTGGTTTCACGCTGCGCTTTGCTAGTTAGAGTTCGGAAAGCAAACTGAGCTGCTTGAGCGCAAGCCAATGCTTTCTGCGGTATCCAATCCAACGAAATCAACAAAGACGCTGTGTGCGCTTAGCGCCCCTTTGGTTGGAGCGCTTTAGTTACGTGTTATTCCTTCGCTGATTGAGTGCGCCGCCTAGAGCTGTGGAGTGGTGTGTGGGACTCGTGTAGTAGTAGCTAGACTCCGCGTGCCAGCTTCGCTCCTCCCCCATTTGTAAACCAATATCCCGTGGTAGACTGACGCTCATCTAGGTCTCCTGCCCTGTCAGCTTCGGCAGTGCTAATATTTGAATTAGTCTGAGTCTAGGAAAAGTCTGATCGTCAGTAAGCGACGGTTCCATTCATTCCACCCCAGAAGCACTAAACAGAACTCTAAATGGATACACGGGGTGAAGTGATTACTCAATCACTAACACTGACGATAGGTGTTATTTGGAAGCCCGTTGTCATAGGACACGGGGTTCCCAGTCAATTTGTGATATCTCCCTCCACAAGAACCCTTCCCACCCAGTCACATTCTCGCTCGATCCGAGGCTTTACAGAAAGAACAACTCCGAGGATACGACTCCGGAGGGAAACTACTACCTCTGCTCCACTACCACGGGGGGCCGTAGCTCGTTCCACACGGAAGGCAATATCACCACTTCCGGGGGAGTCACTTACCCAGGTATTGGAGTTGGCAACGAGCTGCTCTTCTGTTCCCGGTCCCATCTCTGCCCAGAGGAGCGACGGGTGGATCCACTCATAGAGATAGGTGAACCGCATCGGGCCGCTAGTGAGAAGGATATCTATTCGCGGAAGAAACAAAACAAGCAGGAAGAGAGGACTGCTTATCCCCGCTCTGCCCTTGGGGGAGGAAGCCCAATCACCCCTGGCTTGCTTATTCAACTCCCAAAAAGCACAACTTCTTCTCCTCAAATTGAATTGATCTGTTGGATGCTAATGTGGAGTCCTAGTAAGATAGAGGACAGGCATCGTAACAAAGGACTGAACCCTTTAGGAGAATAGGTAGCAGCTCTTGCTCTCTCCTCAGCTAGTCGATAGCAGCCATCTTAGCTTCCTGGAACAACCAGCTGTCCCGATCGAATTTCTTCTTCTTTGTTCTAGCTTGAGCTAACCCTAAAGTAGCAAGTTGCCTCAGGGGATCCCGGAACCAACCGTAGTAACAGCTACCTGAATCAAACTCTTCCTTATGCCACTACAAGCAGAGAAAGCGAGACGGAAAAGGAGATTCAAGACAGCAAACTGAAAGAAGAACATTGAACAACCAGTTCGAATAGACTCTCACACCACAGAACAGAGAGCCAAACCAACAAACTCATAAACAAACCTTATAACAAAGCAGTCATCAGAAAATAAGGAAGACATTCTCACCAGAAAGGAAATCAATACAATTCACATCAACAACACATCTTACACATATGGACTTTAACTTCAATTCAGAGCCCTCCATTCAACTGAGACTCAACCACCATAAGACTAAGGAGGATCATCCATTACTGAAGAGCCCTCATCGAGGAAAGCCTCAGAATTCCCATTGGTACCTACAATCAGTCATGCTCACGAAGATGCTCCTACAAACCTTTGAAGAGGCTAGGAATGGTCCTCCTCCTAGAAGAATTCGATGTGGTAGATGACCAATTCTACCTCACTAGACAGACAGAGACAAAGAAGACTTGCCAGTAGCTTTAGTAGAGGTAGCTGATTCAATCAATCGAGCGAAGGAGAAGACTGATGCTCCCGCTCCTTACTTAAAACTAGCAACTCAGCAAAAAGCTTCAAGTTAAGCTCCCGCTCACCTAGCTAATAAAGACCTTAGCCGAAAGAGATAGAGATAGAGGAACTGGACCTTCTTACTGAAGAGCCCTCATCTCATAGAAGGCTTCCTAGTAGAGGTGTGGAGTTCTACCTTCTACTGGCTTTCGTGACGGAGACTTTCAGGTGAGCCAAAGACTTTCTAAGCTAGGTCGGTGGACTCCCTCTTCCATAAGAGGAAGAGCTTCCCCTCGCTCCTAAGAAAGTTGGAAGGCTGACTCCGACTTACCCAGCTTAGACAAAGACATCACAAGGCATGCTAGGACAGCAGAAGCAAGAAAAAAGAGGAGCTTCTAAGGGCCTAGTAAACCTCAATAGTCAGTCACCCTCCTACCCCCTTTGAAATAGGATAGAAATGGTGCTCTCTCCTAAATTGTTTAAATCCCCAATTGTAGCTCACTGCAATACATACCTAAATAAGGCTTTGTACTAGCTTTAGTCCAAGTCAGCAGACTCAGTCAATCTAGTAGCGAAAGCAAGATCAAGAC
Organism: Sapria himalayana; assembly: GCA_029783825.1. Taxonomy (NCBI): domain Eukaryota; kingdom Viridiplantae; phylum Streptophyta; class Magnoliopsida; order Malpighiales; family Rafflesiaceae; genus Sapria; species Sapria himalayana. Next base: position 10,264 of record JAREIK010016205.1, on the reverse strand, counting down.
AAAGATCCGGATAGAATGACAAGAGACCATATCAGTAAAGCATGCAACCAGTCATGCAAGAGTCCCGCTCGGTATAAGCCTTATCGTTCCACTCGTCCTTCTTTCAAGGGAGGAAGCTGCAAGGTAGCATACTTGGGATCCACCACAACCGGACCCCTACCTTGGGTAAGGCTGAGATGAAGTCCATAGAGATGCTCGCCCAAGGCCTTTCTGGGACTGGTAAAGGCTCCGCCCCCTTTGTTAATGTCAGGATTTCGCGCTGAGGAGGCCTTCGCTCCGTTGGGACGAGATGTGGTGTCCAGTCACTCACATCGGTTAGGGCTGCCACCTGTCCTTACCCTGGGAGTACTGCTTTAGCAAAGCTAACGGTAGGTCAAACGGGTTTGGGACCATCCTTCCGCTGGAGCAAACCTTGTGTTTACATAGCTATGCCCTTTAGTTGCATGTTCAACCTAGGCAAGACCCTACTTGCTGGTTTATCCAATCCACAACAAATCGGATGAAAGCCTGATACTTCTCACCTACTCAAACGAGATTGAAAACTACCATCGGAAAATGTTTCGAAGAGCGCGGAAGGTCAGTTCGGTGGTAAGATCTGAAGGGGAGATTCACGGGTAACTTCGGAGGGGAAGAGAACCTCCTGGAAAGAGCATTGTGGAGCAGCAAAAGGGAAGTCGGAATAGGATGATTTAATAAAGGGAACGAACCAATTCTTGTAGCTGTGAGTGGAGAGTATCCGTGTAAATCACATAGAATATAGTGAAATAGAATCTAGTATGATCCCTGTAGTTATTGTCTTGTTCAAAGTCTCTGTGGCTTTCGTCCTCTCCCAAGTGTAGCTAGGGTGAGCGAGATAGCCCTACTCTAAGAGCGAGATAGCTTTACTCTAAGTCATTTCCTGCCTAAGGGTAGTGAGCACTTGATAGATGCCCGAGCCTACCGCTTTCAGTTGTTGTTTAGTGAATGGAGACCTTTTCGGTTAATCCTCAGGGAATGAATAGGCCACTTCTGATCTTTGCTTTTAGGCCTGGTCCTCTCTCTTAGGGCACGATAGCCACTCAATGTAATTGAGCCAATCAACAGGAAAAGGCATTAAACGAGCTTGCCCCTATCAGTATCCTAGTAATAGAACTGGCATATCAACTAGATACTCTTATGAATCAGACCCAAGGGGAACATCAGAAATGAAGCAGTCTTAGTAAAATATGGTAATTACGGCTGGTTGGAATGCGATATGGGTCCCGACCCATCAATAGTTCGAAAGAATATTGTTGAGCTGACAGCCTTGCTGTAGAAAAAAATAATCGATATGACAGTACCGCCCCCATTCGGTAGCTACTAAGACGAATAGGGGCTCCTCCTTGCCCCGATGAATGCCATACTACCGAGCTTTCATTGCCCAAATCCTTACTTCAAGAGCTAATACTCTTCCTCAAGAGCTAAAAGGGTAAGATCAGACCTGGAACTCTAGAATCTCTTCTTGGCTTCGTCCAGGCTTCAGACCTAGTTTCACCGAATACCGATTAGACGGCCATTTTCGTTGCTGAAATCGCATTTTGACCCTCCTGCAGTGTCCGGTCCGGTCCGGTCCGATGTATCCAGAGGTCAGAGGTCGATAATAGCTCCTTTCTCTTAGGTCTTGCCGCTGTGATCTTTTCTCGTGTTTTAGAAGCTAGGATTGGACCGGCTTTCCTTTCTTAACCAGGCTCAAGGTAAGTTAGGAGTGAAAGAAGCCTTGGTGCCCAGCGAGTTCGTCCTTTTCGATAAGGCAATTTCCCGTGTAAAGGGAAAGCTACCAAACTCTCTTTAGATTGATGCCCGAGATCCTTCCTGTTAGAGGTAAGGTAACTGCGGGGGTATGGTATCGCCATTCTTGCAGTGTTTACTCCTGAAAACCTGGTTGGAATGGAGGAATTCTCGTATAGTCAACAATCATTCCCCAGTCTTCTATCCTTTCTTTCATAACATCTGCTAGCAATCATTATTAGTGCTTTCTCTTTGGCTAGTGAAGACAATCTTTTTATCACATCTCGATTTCTCTCTGGAAGCGGAGGCTATCTTGCTCAGTTTTTCCTTCTTAGGGAAGATACTTTGCTGCACTCATTGCTGCTCTCCCACCTTCAACTAAGGTAGTCGCTTAGCTATCTAAAAAAGCATCCTCTAACGAGCGAGTCAACTTCGTTCACCACTTACTACGTTCTTTCAGAACCTGAGATTCCTTCTTCATCTCTATCTTCAATTATGGATTTTTGACCTTGAGAAATGACGTCAATAAAAATAATAAATGACAAAAAAGTTATCTCACTCTTTCTTCCTATGAGGATATTTGAGTGAATCTGCATCTATAGATTCCTATTTCATTCTCACTATTTATATCTCTTTCTTCCTATGAGGATATTTGAGTGAATCTGCATCCATAGGCTCCGGTCCCGCCTCCTCGGAGAGGCTTTGAATGATTAAAACGAGCTTTTCACTCGAAAAAGAAGGAGAGTTGAACTTGTTGCATGCATCCTCCACTATGAAAGCTTACCTGGAATAAGGAATAAAACCCTGATCATCCGCTTTAGCATAATTTCGTTTAAAGCATTTTTGAACTCGTTTAAGGAATTGATTGAGATGATCCGAATCAGCAACGGCATCCATATTTTCATTTATGTATGTCAATATGAACTAAGATGGATTGATTTGTTGGTACTGCCTCAGCATAGGAAAAAGGAAAAGGACTGGTTGTTTCAAGCTACGAAGTCCGGTGAATCACGAGAGGAGATGCTTCTTAAAGTGCTGTTGGTGAGGCCGAATTATCTTAGTCGACCCGCTAGCGAAAACAAGGAGATTGATTTGGCCGCCGGGCCCAGATACAGGTGTTCCGGTCACAAGGGCTTCACATCGAACGAGGTGGGTGCAAAGGGAACTAGCACTGCACAAAGAGACGTGGCTAATGCAATAAAATAAGTAGAAACGGTTGTTTTCGTCCATGAACACATAGTCACGATTGCAGTCCCCGCTAAAGCAATTGTTGCCGTCTCTATGAAGAACGAACATCTGCGCATATTCGCAGTTTAGTATGGCTGCACGCACGGGTCTCCTCTCCGACCGCTAGTACCTGTTTGTATTGTACCTTCAGTAGGGCAGAAGAGAAGGTAGTAAGCGAGCTATCCCTATCCATTACGCTTTGTTAGTTCGTGATATCACCCTGTCCACTGCACTGACCGTGTTCCATCCGCAAAGCAAAAAATAACTACCAATTTCGTGAAGAGCATGGATAAGGGTCAAAACTTTTGTGCACCGCCCTATCCTATAGAATGAATAAGGAGTTTACTATCGATGACCGAGCCAGTCTGATTCTCGATGACTCCGCTAACCGAGCCTTCCATTGTCTGCTTGGCGCTAAAAGTTGCATAAGGAACAAAGGTGTCAGTTTCTCTTTTCTCGGATGATGCTAAGAAACTCCAGTGCAGTGGCATCTGCTTCTTCGTTTGCTTTCATTTCAGCTTACTTTATCTTCTTTTTTGTTTGTTTTTTGATCCTGAAGCCTGTGTTTCTTCGGCTTTATTAGCGTCAGCTTAGGCCTCTCTTGTTGAATCTGGTCTGGAAAGTCCCTACTCTGCCCCGGACGATTCGGCATCTCTTTTTTCCTACGATTCAGCGGCCTTTGATTCGACAGATGAAAGAGCAGATGCAGATTAGGTAGCATATATATGCCCGTGAATGGACGTCTTTGCTCTCTGGAATAGCCCTAGTAGTGGGGTCCGATTGCCTAGTAGCACTAGCAGAAGGCCCAACATCGCTATTGAGCATATTGGCAGACATTGTCTTGTACATCACAGTCTAACCAACCGCGCTTTAGACACCGGATCCAGCGGAGAATGAGAAAAGAAAGGAAGGAGTTTAGTCAAGTCCATTATGCTCCTTTTTAACTTAACTAGTAGGGGATTCCTCTAGGCTCTAGGTTTCCAGCAAGACCGAGTGCGGCCATCACATCAACCAACCTAACTTCTCGCCAAGCAGCATAGAAGCACAGCTCGTATTTGCACCCTGTAACTTAACAAAGTGTGGACGAACTGCCGACCGAAGAAGCGGACTTGTGAGGGAGGCTATGAGAGAGAGAGGGTGGGTCGTAGATCACTCTTTCTCTACGTTGTACTTGCTAGAGATTCTAGACGAGAGAGATAGGGATGGATAAGAAAGTTCTCATAGTGTGGAACGGGAGCCGAAGGCAGACCCAGCGCTAACTATACAATCTTATGAAATAAAGCTCACTTCACTATTCTATTGTATTTAAGTGTAGTATTCTACGAAGCTCGACTGAGGTCATTGAAAAGAGAGAGAATTGCGAATAGTTTTGATCAGGAGTTGGGTAAGCTCGTTCGGTGGTTGGGAATCGCGGGAGCAGCAGAAGGGGGAGGAGGGGCTGGCTGTTATCCATAGCTAAACATCAATGGGCTCCAATTCCAGACCGAATATACCAAACCAAAAGAAAGTCAAAGTCTTTATATGGGGTCCGCCCGGGCGGATCCGTTCCATATAGATGTAGCAATCACCGCTTCATGATGGATTTCTGAGCGGAGCGAAAGATCAAGCAAGATCTAATTTCTCATAGGCACAAGCCTTTATGGCAGATCCAGCTGTAGGTGTACATGAGTGAACCTTGGCCGGATATGCTGGCATAGCACTGACTTCCGGAAGGAAAGGAAGAGAGGTCTCATGGGGAGAATTCTTTCAGATACAAGACATTCGTTGCTGATCTAAAAAAGATCTTGTGGTTGAGTCAATTCGCTGGTGAGAAGTTTACTAAATACGCGGTTCTTGTTTGCTGCTAGCTAGACGAAGTTTTGGGATGAATCTACCCGAAAAAGGATACGAACGAACAAAGAAGATTTGTGCCTGTGGTGAGGGAGGGAGGGCTCAGACCCAACCAATTGAATGCGCAATCTCTGTTCCTTCTCGACGGTCCCTTCAACCCAACAAAAAATGTTTCGTATACCCGGGACTGATATTGGAGAGGGATGGCGATCGAACGACCAACCTGACGATTGAACGGATTAGGGGAGGGGGAATTAATTGATTCTATTCCTTCTACCTGGCCATTTGAATTCCTCGACCGTTTCTGTTCCAAGTCGGCCCACTCGCTGAACCAACCTTTCTTGCCGGCTTGCCTCGTGACGTTCGAGATTCTTTTCTGCTTGACTATCCCCTCCATCAGTGATCCCACCTCTGGCTAGACACCCGCCGAATTCCTGTTCTCGACTCGCAACAAATCGAATCTATTCATTGGTATTGGTTGGTAGGGCATGGCTTCTTCTCGTTCCATCAGCTGAAAGTAGTCGATCGGAAAACGGCATAAAAAGCCGGGATTCCGTGAAGTTAGCGTTCCCAAAACCGTGCAATCAGTCGTCGAGAATACCCTACTTCTAAGTGGTAAGAGAAGCGGTTTCGGATCAGTGAACGCCTCCCACCCATGGCGAAGGGGTTGTTCAATAGCGGAAAAGAGTTGGAGGCACCTTCACAATCATTCCAGCTAGCATCGAAAAGGAGGATTTGGTGGAATCGTGCATCTAGAAGTGGTTCTCAGTCGTAGAACGGGATGCTATGTGTGTAGCAAGGCGAGTCGAAGAGAAGAATGTTGCATTGGGGTTCACTCACTAGTTGTCGAAAGGCTAGACAGGCCCGTCCTTACTCGTCAAGAGCTGAGCGAGAGCGACTACATTTCAGCGACCGAAATGTCGTAGCATGAGCGGTGAGGAGCGAGAACAACTAGGGCTAGCCTAGTGAGCTAGATTCAATCCAACCCGGCGCTTGTGCCTTTGTTTCAGGCGATAAGACTATCTTCTTTCTTTCGAAACGGAACGAGAAGGATGACTGCCAGAAGAGATGTTTTTCCTCAACCGATCGTACCCAAGATGGGCAGTGGCCCAGAGTGATTAGGTTCGAGTAACCCGATGGGGAGGGTGGAACCAACTGCCGTTGAGAGGAGAACATCAGACTTCGTTGCTGTGTGTACCTCTGATTCTCGAGTTAGTGAACTTCAAAGCTTTTTTGTAGTGAGCTCCCTTTCTTTCCCTTCGACTCTCCCGTACTCAAAAAGGGCTCTTCGACTTTCTTTCTTTGCTCTCTCGGTAAGGCTCAACTTCATTTTTGGCGCTATGCTATATAGTACGCGTGTGTGTGCGCCATACAAACTATAGGTTTTGCCCCCCTCAAATGACCTATCCTGTCGTGACGGATCCTTGGTTGCGAATGAAAGGACGCGACTCTATAATCATGGAACCATCGATTGCCACGTGGCCTCCGACGGTCTACGTGGACAGTAGTTCCTAGAACTTCCGTCAGGTTGAAGTAACCGTACTCACTTCACTGTAAACCTCGCCTAGATTTCTACCAACGGTTTGCTTATCCCGCAAGACCAAAAGCCGTATCGCCCTATCGGAAACGCCGTCAGTTGCGCTCACCTTTTTGGCCAGTTAAGTTAGGGATAGTAGGTAGGCATGCTTTTTCTCAATTTAGAATGCAATCGAGGAGCAGAACTTCCGTCTCGCATTAACGTAGTTCTCTCCTGTCCTGCCTATTACTATGAGTTGGGTTTCGTAGAGAACCCGGACCGTCGCTTACTGACGACTGTTTCAAAGTCTAGGGGGTTTACCTACTCGACCGATAGGGAGATGGTCCTGAAGTTGCTGGTATGGGCGCGCGCCTCTAGGTATAACAGCGGATATGATTTCCACATGCCAAACCAACCCCAGACGCTTATTTGACTTGAAAGCTCATTCCGAAGCTGACAGGGCAGGAGACCTAGATGAGCGTCAGTCTACCACGGGATATTGGTTTACAAATGGGGGAGGAGCGAAGCCTAGCCCCTATTGTCTGTATGGACCGCTACTATTGACTTCTTACTTACTAAGTGGTAGAACCCAGCGTCTTTTCTCCTCCGCATTCGCTCTGGCCTGTTAGGGAGGAAGCAAAAAGGTTTGAAGTTAGAATTGTACAATGTTATTACTTCATCCGCTGTGAATGAATAGGCTGAAGGAATCGGATCTTGTCTCTTTTCATCTGCTTAGCTTAAAAGGCAGGAAGCAAGAACTCTAAACTATCTCCCCACGGTGCGGTAGCGAAGCCCCATTCGTTCCCTGGGTGAAGGAGCAGTAGAATCAGTCCTTGCTTTCTTCCCATAGCAGCTGGGAGCGCAGAGAGTAGCCAACCCAGTCAGCCAGTCCAGTAGCACGGTCTCGGTCCTGCAAGCCAACGGTTGCTAACTTTCTTTCAAATAAGATCTGTCCCAGCGGTCAGTCTCATCGGCTGGCATTATTCTTTCTTTAGACCACCTTCTCTTGAGGGATGGGAAACTTTCGAGTTCATCCTTTAGCTGTCCAGGCAGTCCTATCAGTGCAGTACTTGTGAGTGCTTCCTCCCGAGCCAGTAGGCCGATTGGTGTATAGAAAAGAACCTTCCCAGCCGGACAAGGAGCCAGAGCCACCGAGCTTGTGTTACTAATTGGCTTGATAGTTCAAGTAGTAATGGCGGTCTCCTGTCTGTGGTAGTCAAGCATGTCTGTGGCTAGAGGAGAAAAGCAGTCAATCTTAGTGCCCTGTAAGCGGTAGTTGAAGTCAGGCTTTCTAACTCCTAGTCGGCTAGTAGAAGGAGGGGATAGGATAGAGACTAAAGAAAGAGCTCTGAGTCTACCCGAAGCGAAGGAAAGTCAAGAGAAGAGGTGGTAGCTGTCCATGCAAGGAAGTGACACAAGCTATTCTAGCAAGTATTCTGTGGAGGAAGGAAGCCAGGGAGTAGCACTAGGGCAAGTAACTTATTTCACTAGTCTCATATGTCAGTCTCGATGCACAGATTCCTCAAGGCATTGTTTTTGTACGAGCAGTAATAGTATAAACTATAAACTATAAACAAATAAAACTGCTATTGAATGCGCAGGAAGAGAGTAGGCAGTTCAGAGAAAGATTCCCCTTTTCGTACGCTCGGCAGGTCAGTTCGGTACTAGCGGATCAGAAAGATAGGCCAGGTCAGCTGCGGCTTCCAGTACCGAGACAAAATGGGTTTTGAGATCAGAGAGAGGTTAGAAGAATTCTCAGAGAAAAAGTCCCTCTTGTGCCGGTAGTAGGGAAAGCTGCTGAGATAGAGAGAGCAGTTCTCCCTTAAAGTCCTTTCTTTTATTGATTTCGAGTCGGGAATAGAGCAGTGGCTTATTCGGCGTTATACCACAATTCATTCTCGGGCATAGCTGTTCACGAAACGTGGCATGGGTGATCCGAGCGAGAGGTAAGACCAATCAATCCCATTCATCCTGGTTCGATCCGAACGGATCTTGTTGAATGAATTGATCCATTGTTGTATGCCCTACTTCTTAGTGAATTGTTTCCTACTCGGACCCGCCGTACTTCCTTTGACTACTCCTGAGATATAGTTGAAACATTTGTTATGGTGGAGAGTGGGGAGGGAAAACACCAATGCAGCAGAGAACGACCGCATGAATCGGAATCCACAACTATTAAGACAGACGCCCTTACACAGAGAGAACCATGAAATAAAGGCTCCGCGTTCTCCAAGTGGTTGATCTTAGCGTGCTAGCCGCTGCTTCATTTCGTATAGTGATAACGCTTTCTCTTTCTTAGCGCTCCGCCCCCCCTTATATAGTTATATAGTCAGGGGAACTCTGGTTGCGCGGCTTTCTCTTCTCTTAGGGGTATCTTTTTCTGACTTAACTCAGCTTGACCTACTTGACTCAGCGGTGAGAGTCTCGCTTTCATACGGCGAGAGTCAAATACGGCCGAAACCCCTGCTTTGCCAGCATGACAGCAAGCACGGACTGGACTGGCAGCAAGGAGTCGAATGACCAAAGCATCGGTTGCTTCCACTTGTGGCCTTCTTCGACCGCTTTGACACCTTAATATCAAGGTAGCTTGCTTACTTTACTTAGTGCTAGTACCCACGGAGCGGTAGGAAATCGCTTGTTACTTAGCACGCCCCTATAGAGTCAGGCTCTAAGGGCTAAGGAATAACCCTCTCTTCTTCTCTTCATGTATGTGGGCTGCCTGCCCCGTCCCGAATAGACGAACAGGAACAAGCTGAAGAAAGGCGCGAGAGCCATCTCTATCACCTACCAGTTCTCCAGTGCAGCCGCGTTGCTCCTTGCTCGTCTGAGCCTTTCTCTTGTGACGTCCTCGTCGCCCTCTTCTGTTGATGCGCCACTCCTGATCTTCGACCAGCCTGCTGTTACTGCGACTGAGGTTGCTCCCGACTTCTGGTCCTCCATTGGCCTTGATCAAGGTTCTAGGTGTACTTGACATGACTACACCGCCACCATCATCTTCTGCCACCGTGTCACGTCATCAGCGGTCGAGGGATGGGAAACCTAAGGTCTTCTCCGCCACTCACTACCCGCTTTCTGGCTCTTCAATCCGATGCTTCTTTGACCTGCTTCTCTCAGGCTTCGAAGGTACCAGAATGGCGCGCATACCATGCAGGATGAGTTCAATGCTCTACTTCGGGCATTATTGTTCTTCTCCTTTATGTCGATGACATACTCATTATTGGAAGCGATGTAGCTGGTATCCGCTCGCTTATTTCATTCTCTGTCGCGATGCTTTGAGATGAAGGTCACCGATGGCTAAGATCCCTTCCTCACATCTAACTTTAGGAGCTCACTCTACCTTTTCTTGTGCGTTCGGGGAGAATAAGAAAGTTGAAATGTAACTGTATACTCTGGTTGTATGTTCCCGAGTATATAATCCAATGTTCAGTGAGGAAGGACTTTCCTACTGAAAGAATCGCTTGAATTAGTTGAAGGAAAGGAGGGGCCCTAGCCACTGGAGAGGAGAGTTTTGACTTCGAGGGAGGCATCGAAGAGTCGGGTAGTTGCTGCCGGAGAAAGGAGGTTACCTGGGACTGGAAGTTAAGCAATTGGCCAGGTATTTACGGGCGGGTACAGGTTGAAGTTTCAGGAAGATGGTTATTCACCTACATTCGTGGTTCAGGCTGCCTATTAGTTAGATAGGTCATAACAAGTGGGTCTCCCAGCTATCAAAGAATTGCTTTGAAAGGAAGAGAATGGGAATGGTGATGCCGGAAGATATGGACTTAGAGAAGTAGGCTCCACAGCATAGGAAAGCTTATCTGGTTAAGTCGATCCCGATTAGTTGAGAGGGAGGTTCATTCGCTGTTGATAGCTCTTCGTTGGATCCATTAAGTGGGCCTTATGATACGTTATTTCATAAGATGGAGAACCCACTGGTGCATCAGATTCCTTCTTTGGTAGCTA